>UXGD01000309.1:0-68242 GCA_900474315.1 Torymus auratus
ATATCGTTCTATACTTGTACAACGTGAAAGACGTTGAATAAAATTACAGAAATATAGGTACATCCAGTTCATTAGCGATCGATTTGAAATTTACGCGTGAGAGTTGCTTACCGTCATCATCAAATTAACTATCCCACGTATAAATCAATCGAATTACGTTAAATACCTCTTATACAGCGATTACGGAACAAATGATATTTTATCGAGCGCGCGCGGATACTTAAACAAATTTTTCACCGTTTAAAACCGCCTAATCTTATCCTCCGCTCGAGCGCGGGACAAAAATAGGATACATTTAAATACGTAAATTTATCGCTTACATAATCTCGATACAACGCAGGGAAAGTGTAAAATATTTCGCGCTATCCTGGGCTATCGGATACACAATGATAAAGTGAATTACGTCTCGCGCGCGCGCAAAAAAACAAAAAAATTGCTCGATAAAAATTACACCTTTTACCTACATATATACATGCTCGCGCGCGCGCGGTTGCGCCTCTATATTTATATATTCAAATCGCAACAGATCAATCCATCATCCTGACAAACGGCTCGCGCCACATAACCACTGTATTTACTCGGCATTAGCCTCGGATTCGCCCCGCGGTATATATCGCGCCAATTAACGTCACGCATGCGTGTGTGTATATATAGGTGGTGCGAAGCGCTGCTGCCCTCGCACGCGCGCGTTTATCAATATTTGATATCGTACACATCCACGCGCGTTTTTCTCTGGTCTCAACCATCACCCCCGAAACCCATAGTACGGGTGTATATATACTTACTCTAGGGCTACTAGCGTGCATGTATGTAAGGGCGAACGGGGGGAGAGAGAGGAGAAGAGGCGCAAACGACATTCCATTGCGCCGCATGTATGTGTACGGGAGTATGCGAGAGAGGGAAAGCCGAGCCGCGCGCGGCAAAGGTATAGTATACTGACCCAATGGGCAGCCGCGTAGAGACGGAGACGTTGTTGCTTCTTCGTCTTCTTCTTCTTCTTCTTCTTCTTCCTCGACGAAATGTTGTATGAGGGTTTTTAATGAAACTGATATTGATATAAATCATTTTAACAAATGTTTATATCCGGTTGCTTTTCTTTTTGGTTCAGGTGAACTGCCAAAAGCTATTATCTTTCTTGAAATTAAATATCGCTTGCTTCGCGAGTCTTATCTGGTGGTGGTTCTATGGTTTATATGTATGAGCAAATCCCAGAAATTTTTAACTTTTTGTAAACTGCAAAATTTTAGATTTCAATGACTATAACTCAAGTTCTTTACGAAGCACATGACAAAAAAGAAAATATTTATTTTATTTAAATAGTGAAATAAATAAAGGCCTTTTTTTATGAAAAATTACAAAAAGAGCGATAAAAGGAGTCATTTTGCGTTTAATTCGATCTAGAAAAAAAAGTCACTTACTATCATTGTAAAATTTTATAGAGCTTTTTCTTTATAATAAAAGCTTGAATTTAAGCTCCGGTAGATTAATGTGCCATGAAAAAGAGTTATAGTCTTCTAAATCTAAATTTTGCAGCTTACAAAAAGTTAAAAGTTAAAAGTTAAAAGTTTCTGGGATTTGCTCATTTAGGTCTGAAATATAATATATATTTTTTTTTTTAATGAATTGTTCATATAGGTATTGTATGGTGAGAAATGATATAGTATACAAAATATGTATTTCAAGTAACGAAAAAAAAAATTTTCAACAAAATTTCAGTTCTTATAAAATTGATATCAATAATTGAAAAAATGATTCACCAAATCATTTATATCTTTTTTATCTTTGCTCCGATTTTAATTAGAAAAGACTCATTTTGATCTTTGTGAAATTTCATTACGAGGAATCGTGGGATGAATTGAGACATTTTTAAAACGGGCAATTGTGTTTTATTAAGTTTTGTACGAATCTGTTATGAATTCGTAAAATTCAGTTAAACAATTTCCTGTATAACTTTGCAGATTTTAAAAATCTTTTAATTCGCCCCATGATACCTCCTTATGAAATTTTACAAAGATTAAAATGAACCTTTCCAAATTAAAATCGGAGCAAAAATAAAAAAGATACAATAAATGATTTCATGAATCATTTTTTCAATTGCTGATATATCTATTTTATAAGTATACTGATATTTTGTTTAAAAAAAATGTTCCGTTCCTTGATATACTTATCTATTAAATTATATCGTTTTTCACCGTGCAAAATGTATAGAAACAATTCATTGATAAAGATTTTATATTTTAAAATTAAGTATCTTTTTGTTGATTTATATCATTATTATAATATTAAGTTTAATATTTAATCACAGAATTTTTTCGAACGCCCAAAACCCAAGTTTTTCCCGTTAAGGATTTTTTGATCAATCAAAGTCAAATCCTACATGAGTGTACAGAATACTTTTCAAAGAAACATGATGCGACACGTGTAGTACAGAATATTTTCTCTGATCCTTATTTAATTATGCATTTACATATATGCATCCCCACACAATAGACCTTGTCAACCTTTTCCATAATAAAACAAAATAACTTCTCATTTTCGTCGCCAAAACACATAATATACAAACACGAAATCCTTACATCACGTCATACAAACAACCCACTGTTCAATCAGCGCTACTTCTCTACGCAACCCACTCACTCCACCACGCGAGAGGTAAAAAAAACACATTCGTCCATCCACACAATACAACATATATAACCTCCGGCTCGTTTGTCCCTCTCTTTCTCACACACGAGAGAAGATGACTCGTGTACGTCATTCAACGCTCGCGCTAGATGATGACGATCGGTGAGGTGATAAACGATACATATATACATATACGCCTTGTTATTCCCTCTCTCTCTCTCTCTCGTCACCGTTACGCTGCTGTCAGCGCGTGTGACTCGGCCCTTCGATTGTGTGTACACCTCCTCCTCGTGGCTCCCGATATATAATTGAATCACCGTTACGGGACACGTGTGTGTCGTCGTCGCCGTCGTGATGTGCACGGTGATGTCTCTCGACCCTTCGACACGCGACGACTCGACGAGTATGTATACGAAACGACGGAGTCATTTTTGACGATCAGGGAGATCGTCGAGTGGAGTCGCCGCGAGGGTATATATAGTGGCCTAACGGTGATGTATAAGGGTTTCGGTGGTATACGAGAAGGATATTCTTTTCGGTGCTCGAACTTTTGAACTGGAAGGAGGTACTGTATAGAGAATGGTTGATTTATGAGTCCGGATATTGTCAAGTACCGTGTGTATAGATTTTATAGTATATAATGCATATAGAAATTTTTAGTCACTGAAATTCAATTAAAACGATATATGAGCTTAAGAAACTGATATTTCATAATCATTCAATTTTATTAAATTAGTAGGTTATCCTTTTGCAGCTGCTTCGTTTTTCTCACATAATACTTTTGAAAAATTTCTGTGCGGCTAAATATATCAGCCATATAAGTTATTATTAAACATCGTCACCGAACCTCAATCAATTTTTTGTTCAGTTTCAACGACTCAATTTGCTATAGCCGACGAAGATTCAACAACAAAATTTACAGCCCGAAAGACAACCTCAGAATTCATAGCGTTATTATTATTATTATTATTAACAGCCGTGTAATCTCTTACTCAATGCCCGTAAACCGCAATCTATATTCTACCCAACAATAGCAGCACCTCGGGACCTCACCTGGGACAAAAAGCCTTCGCGCAATCAATCCCCTCCTCTCTCTCAAGAGAAGAACCAACCCGGCGCGAAGAAAAAAAAAGCGAAAACGTCTTCCATATGAGTCACAGAGAGGAACGCGCCGCGAGCCAATTAGTAAAAACAAAGTGGCCCCGACAAAGAGGGCCGCGCACGGGCGACTTTTTCACGGTCCATAAATCCATGACTACGCGCGGCCGCTCGAAATCCGCGCGCTTTCATTTCCGTTCGTTCCTTCGTCTACGAGCCTGCCTTCGCGCGACAAAGGGGCGACGCGCTCTGAAAGGGGAGAAAGAGTTGACCCCGAGAATGAGAGAGAGAGAGAGACCTTCGGGCGATGTATGTGTGTGTGTGTGTCTGTCGTCGTCGTTCGCTTGTCTGTCTTCCGAAATTTATCGTCGGCGTGGTGCGCAGGACTATGTCGGAGAGGAGATGTGAATGTGATGGGATGAGAGAGAGAAGAGACGAATTGCGTTGGCGAAGGGTTTTTTAATTGTGAGGTTTGGGGAATTTCGTGGGTGAGAATGATGGCTCTGGAGACTTTGGAGAATTCGTATAGTGTTTGTGTGGGAAAAAGCTCGAGCGAGAATTGAGGGTTAAAGGAGGAATGCAAAAACCGCGGGAGGATATTAATTGCGGTAAAAAGAAAAAGTTAATTCAAGTTTCTGAAAGGTTTGTACTTTTAATGACGAATATACTGGTCTGGAGATGAGATGTTAATATAACGTTAGATGAGCAAGCAAAGTAATAAAATATCACCAGTCAATAAAGTGTATTTTTAGTGTTCTCCCATTTCTACACTTTGTTTTACCATTTGACTTTGTTTTATCTATCTGATCACTTAAGAACACACTTAACAACATTCACTTCCATAACTTCAAGAAAAAAATCCTAATTACAAAACAAAACATCAACGACGACAAAAACCATTACAACCCGCGCTCGCCGCGCGCCACAAAAATCCCTGCTTGCGATACCAATAACCTCGCAGCAACCCCTGCAAACAAATCGCCCCCACGATAATTACATTTATTGACTAATAATATCATCAACACGACAAATCACCCATAGCCGGCACTTCCCACAACGGAATCCCCTCCTCGCACGCACTAAAATTTTAAAACGGCTCATCGCGTGCTCTATCACGATTACGCGCATGTATATGTGTATGGGTACCGATTGCGGTTGCACGCAAGTGTATATATATAAGAGATGGGAAGTTCGAGGTGGAAAGTGTCGTATATAGGCGAGGGTGGGAATAAGCGTCGACGAGAGTTTCGTAATGGGAATGATGGATCGGTGAGGTGGTGGTGTTATTGACCGGTCATTTGTTCGCTCGCTTGATGGACGTTAATCACAAAGTGCCATTAATCATTTACGGATATATGTTGTATGTGTTTTTCTAACTGGATTTTTTAATTGTTCCCGAAGATTTGATATAAGTTTAGCGTACTGGTGTCTTACGTAAAAATAAAATGAGGTTTGGAAGAAGTTTAGGAAAAGTTTTGTTTGACTCAAGTTTGAGAAAACTTATGGGATGAGATAATACCAAACTTCGATAAAATGTTTAAAAAAGTTCGGTTAAGGTTTGAAAAATTTTCGTAAATAAATTGTTCAAGTTCTAGCGACTACCGATAAGTTGAGTAAAAATGTTCGGTCCGGGCTATAAGTCAAAGTGCGAGACTAAGGGATGGTGGGTGGGGAAATACTCAAAATTTCTTTTAAATTGAACAATATTGTTCTAAACTTTTACAAAATTTGGCCAACGTTTTGGAGAACATTTCTTAAATTCCATCACACAAAAAAAAAATTAATTGGTGAAAAGTTCGGGAAAATTTTTCAAAAAAATTCTACCACGAATCGAGAATCACTGTATCGTTTTAGCGGACAAGTTATACACTTAAATGTGGCACTTCCACGTTATTTAAGATTCTCTTAGACGAAATTACCAGTCGTTAGCGCGATCTTCGATAAAAATCTCAGATGTATCCTAAAGATAAAAATTCCACAACGGTGTTGTCCCGCTAAATTAGTAAGAATGTCTCTTTGTACGTTAACTCACCGAGCTAAAACGACTCCAAACACTTATCCATCCCGCAGTCCCTCTTTTTCCAGGCACCCCGCTTACGCCACACATTCCACACCACCTCACCTCTCCCGCCAACCGACAAATCGTATCGACCCGACCGAAAAAACTACCCAACAGCGTAGTACCCCCAACTATCACTTTCGCAATTTCACACATCAGCCCTCGTTACAACTCGCCACCCCCTCGTCCATCCAACGACTGACAGATGCGCCCGCTAATAGCCGGCACGCGGCGGCGGCGGCCACACAGACAGCACGCGCGTCTCATTAGCCGCGCCGTAAATCCGGCGCCTTTTTGCCGCCGTTGTAGCCCTCCTCCCAACGACTGACTTACGCTCATTGCCACGCGTACGTGCGTGTTGGGGATCAAAAAGCGCGCGCGTTCGCGACAGTTTACGGGCGATAAATACCCCGGGTTTATAGGGCGTTATTTTGGACGAGGTCGCCGAGGGGTCGCAGTTTTGAGAGTGAGTTATCGGTAAGTGCGCGCAGCAGTTCCGAGCATTTCTTTCGGAGGTGTGTAAAAAGTATAGCGCGAGGGTTATTGCCGAAGGATAAATCAATCGATGGGTGGTGAGAGTGTTTGGTTGATTAAATAATACAGGTGAGTTAGTGGATTTTAATGGCGTGTTTTTGGCTGATGTATAAGGGTATAGAGAACTGATGTGTTTATATGTTCGAAATGAAGAAAGTATCGTGTAGTACAAGTGTTGCCGTAATAATCTTCGTCTAACATCGATTATCTTGTTTCTATAACCTCGCGCGAAAATAGATAGATATATTTATGGTTCTTTTTTCACATTTTCGAGATAAGTTAATTACGAGATAACTTCTACTTTCCATGTTTTATTTGCAACAACAGCAAACATCAAGTTATCCAACATTTCCTAATTATATGCTTCTTCTCAAAGCAAACAGCAACCAAGCATCAAACGATTCTCTCCCTTCTTTCGTAAAAAATAACCCCCAAACTCAGCCAACACACCTCCACGCGCGACCTCATTTCCGCTGCACGACACCGCTACACTCCTGTACCTCCAATCCCTCTCTCTCTCTCTCTCTCCTTATGACATATGCAACCGCATTCCCTCTCTCGTCGGGCGTTCGCGCGGAATCTCGTTATAGCGCCCCGGCTAACGGCGCGTCTGTCGCGCGTCTGCGCGACGTAATTGAAGGCGTTGTCAACGGGACGCAGGGGAAAAATGTAGCGGGTAACTGCGCGCGTTAGAATTTGAAAGTCGACGCGATTACGATCGAGAGAGACGAGCAGCGGGGCATTCTTGAATGGGAGGCTGCGCTGCGGAGGTACCGTTCAATGGGGATCACGTGTGTGTATATATGTATTCGCCGTGTGCTTTTTGAAGGAAGGATTGGAGGATGTTTGGTTTATTCATTATTGGCAGTTAGTTTCTACTAAATGAGACGAAAGAATTTTCGTCTTCGTAATATGTATAATTTATATAGAAACAGAGTATAAGACACATTATTCTGATGTACGGAATCAATGCAAAAATACGTATAAAATGCTTGTGCACTGAACGACATCTTTTTTAGTTCTACTGAAAAATTCCTACAAATCTGTGCGTCACCCCGTAAATACCAGCCACTTCGCTCATCACCCTCGTCCAACCTCACCTGGACGCGTCTACCGATTAGACCGATCTCTCGCTCTATCCCCAACACACTCGAAAAAAAACGCACCTCTTCCGATCGAACCCATGCGTCACGGGCGCGCACAACACCGGATACCTCGGCATTTTTCCACCCGCCTATCTCTCTCACCCTGCCCGGCATTATCTCTCTCTCTCCCTCTTCCGCGAAGGATTCATTCATTCGGTCGCGCAAAAAGCGCCGTCGTCGTCGCGCGCCATCGGCCGCGATAGATCAGCGCGCTGATTATAAACGTCGCAACGGCAACGCGGAAGTGTGTGTGTGTATACGTACGTATGTATGTATACGTGCTCGGAATCGCCGCGAAATTGCCGATCCAATTTTCGACATTTCCGAGTGTCGGGTGACACGCGGTGATGCGCTCATAGGATTTTTCCACGCGGGGAGGACGAGGTGGGTTTCCGCGTGTATAAGGGAGGTTTTTGGTCGAGTTGCGAGCTTCGAGTTCGGTAAAAATATCGAGTGATGGATATCTTGGGGGATCGCTTGAATTGTGGGGGAACGGAAGACCGGTTGTATTTTTAACGGTTGGTGCAGCGTTGTTGCGCAGCGATTAGAAAATAAATAATGAAAAGAATTGTGCGTAAATGGTATTATGGGGAAATTAGATTAATGTATCTACATAAACCAACATTATTCATGTCGCTGTTTTTGTTCCTCTGGAACTTTTCGTATCTACAACAGTCTATACCCTAAAAAACAAAAACATTTCTTTTCGCAATCATTTCGTAAACACTACTACCTCAACACTCTAAATAACAAACTGAAAATTTCCCAACACCTTGGTATATCATTTTAAATTCCTGCTCAAAAAGAAAAGAGAAACGACTCTTAAAAATACGCCAACCTTACCGCAAAATACCCAACGAAAATAAAAACACCAGACGCGCGGCCAGACACTCAATTCCATCAGCGTAATGAATTTCAATATACCCACACCTCGGGCGAAAATCAATCTCCCCGTCGGCGATTGATACGCATTTTTGTCTCCCTTCCTACCCTCCCCGCACTCCGCAAAACGCCGATAATGAACTGAATTATTTAAGGCCATGCACCACCGCACTGTCACCACCGCAACACTCAATTACTCATTCCACCTTCCTCTCACACACATTAAATTTAAATCCCTCTCGCTTTCGTCTCCGCGTTGCTGCTGCTGCTGCTTTTTGTCTCCATTCCACTTCTTGACCTCGAGCTGTGTTGTTATAACACTCTCCCATCGACATGGAAATGATCCAATTATCGAGGGCTGTATGGTACATATATACATTTTCGCGGACCTCGCGCGCGCGCGCGCGCGCAGATTTATGTGTGCCGCGAGAGAGTATAGATCGACGCGGCCGATTAGTAGGAATTACGGCGCGAGCCGAAGTGAGCATTTATTTTAGTGCGTTGCTGTTGTTGTTGTTGTTGGGTGTATATAGTAGTAGAAGGGGGGAAAAATTTTGTTATATGTTAATTGACGCGGCGTAAGCGTGTGTGTATATGTCTGCTGGTATATACGGAGATAAGGCTGTAAGATCCGAGGGTATTGATATTTCGGGGCGAAGGAGTTGTTGTAACTGACTGTCCGTAATGTTTTTATTGAACCTGAGCTTTCGATCTGTTAAAGGCATTAAAAAAGTACGATGTATACGCGTGTATGTGTACCGCGACTTTTTTTTTGTATATTATACGTTTATTCTTAATGACCCTCGCGAGCAATATTATTTATTTACCGAAAGGCGTGTATATAATATAATATCGGCCTCGTATCTTGTAAAACACGGCAAAAGGTATGTTAAAAGCACTCCGAGATATATATATTATAATTCATATCTCGACAGTATGATTTATGTTTCAATTCGGCTAATCATCGTGGTGGCATTAAACAGAAGCCGAGAATGCACGGCCCAACATTATTTTTACGGCGACTAATGTACCTCTATTTTACACAAGTATGCGCTTATGTATAGAATTACCGTATAGGCGCGAGTGCGCATTATATACGCGGCGCGTAACGATTTTATCGTGGTGATTTTTACCCCCTCTAATGCTGTGTGTATTATCGAAAGCGCGCGTTGTGTAATCGCTGAAATGTATTATTAGCGTTACGTGCGCGCGCGCGCTGCTTTCTTGGTAAAAGATTTTTGTTTTTGATATTCTACCGTTGTATAGTCGAGTGAGCTGTTATTATATATTTATTTTTAGAAATTACCCTATATAGATCTACAAGTTTCTTTACAACTCACAATATTATAAAAAAATATTCTTTTATCAGTTTATCTCCCTATATAATAATTAAAATATCTAAAAGTGCACATTATATACACGTAAAAATCACAAACGAATAAAAGGCCAACGTTTTATCCCCGTGACCACACAGTTATACCCCGCGCCGTAAAATCTCATTCTCAGCTGAAACCCCTAAACCTCGCTTACGATTGTAACATCTCGATTATCGCCAATTGTCAACCTTCTCTCGCACACACAAAAAAAAAACCTTTTCGTCCCACATCCGTTACCATTCACAGCCACCCAACCTTACCCAATCCCCAAGATTCCCAGAACACCTATTAGATTCGCTCCTCTCACACACATACATATACTCGCATTCACAGCCGCCCATTCATCCCGCGCACCTGAACGCGTCTCGCGGCAAAAATCCTCCATTCACGTCTCTCGAGAAAGAAAGCGCGAGGATGTCTCTCTAATCGAGCGTATCGGCCGTAACTCCTTGCATAATGGGGCCCCGGCGTGTTCGCAATATCTCATCGATTGTCCTGGCCTCCGCACGTGTATGTGTGTGTCTGATGGTTTACGAGCCGCCCACGCGCGCCTCAGACGACGCTGTGTATATAATTGAATGTCAAATTTCTGCACGCGCGTGGCCTCGTTAGCGACCGAGAGGCTCTTAAATTGTGGCGCGCGGGGGTTATATGAGAGACGCGCGCGGTGCCAATTATATGCCTGTGGATGGGCAAGTGCGGTGCAGGTACGTGTGGCATGCGTGAGATTCAGTATGTATACTTTTTAGTGAACGAGCGAAATATATAAAAATATATAAATTTTCCAATATTATATCGATGTTCCCAATTCCGTTAGGATGAGATCGATTTTATTTTCATACTTTGATTTCAAAATTAAACTGACATGCCAATTAATTTTGTAATTTATACTTAACTGTATATAATGATTTTGTTAATCTTACAAAGTAATTGTTATAACGTAAAAAATTTATAGTCAATCATCAATTACTGGAGCGGTGATCGACCCTACATCATTTAAAAATAAAAACAGAAACTTACCGCTGACGTTATTTGGATCACAAAGGCAACGGTACAATATAATACAATTTACTTTTGATACACATACCATGAGCATCGCGTACATACGAATTGCACGCGTGCAACGCCATTACTAACCTTTGATTCTTCCACGATGCGAGTAAAGCAATCAATCATGGTATACTTCACGGGCTAACGCTACTAAACACCTCTGATGATTATATCAAGTACAAGGATCAATGGTCAAAATTAGATCGGGAAGATTGATTCACCATTTCGATCGGTACCGTACAACGATACAGCTGATCTCCATTAGACAGGATTCTTTTTTATAGTTTAATCGTGATATATGCGTTCTGTCGATATATGTGGAATCTCGGTTAAGTTATATATTACTCGCAGGTGTATTTAATCGCGACGCATATAAAAAAAAAGTCGCTCGTTAGTATATTATCCTTGAGAAATAGCATGACAACAATAGTAAATATATACCTCGAGAAGATTTATTGAGTATATATATACGAAAATTTTAAATATTTATAACTTTATATAGAATCTTTACAGCGAAATTCCGTAATCCTTATAATATGCGCGAATCGTCCGTTATCAGAGCCGCTTACAACATCGTCGCGTATTACATGACACAATGTCCCATAAATTTCGTCGACTTCCCCATCTGCGTCAATTCGACAAAATTAATTCTTCTCATTAACGAAAATATCATATTCGCGTAACACTTGTCGCCTTAAATCAACGAAGGCCGTCCTAATAAACATGCGCGAAAAAAAGAAAAAACACGCGCGCCGGGTCGCTCGAGATTTTCGTTGTTGTTTTTTTCGGACGGAGCGCTCGGTTTACATAACGTCGTGTGTCCTTACAAGATTCTTAAGCGATTCATAGCCCGAATCTTGTACGCCGCGCGGAGTATTTACAGCGAGTTGCGCATATTGAAGTTTGTACTCTCTCGCGAAGCGGAGCATAAAAAGTCTGCTCTCTGCAGTGTTTATTAGCGGGCTGAAGGAATATATTTAAATTTTGAAAGCTAATTTATATATTCGCTCGCGTGTGAGATGTTCAACTTTGGCGAAAAAAAACTACGCATGGCGCACTTTTGAAGGAGGAAAAGAAAGACGTTGGCGAATCACGCGAGGATGTGCCTATGTTCTCTATAAGGTTGGACACAAACTTTTAAAAATAGTCTCAACTTCTAACCATATATACTTGCTTTACTCATCAAAGTCTTAATAAACATCACACTTATATCCAACTCTCAATATATAACATACACACCATCACCATACCGACCACAATCTCTTGTTTGTCACAACACTCCGAAATCAATTAAATCCCGAAAAACAAAACGCCATTACACACCGAAAAGCACTTTGCCACGAGCTCCCCGGCCTCGAGCAACTTCAAGTAGTAAGAGAGAGAGGCGGAAAAAAAGGAGAGCGAAATTTATGCGGCTGGATTTATTATGCGTGTAATTCCGGCCGGCAAAAATCCCGCTGGGACTGCGCTACCATCCCTCATTAAACTCGCTTACGCGCTCACGCGCGAATCTGCATAATGCGAAAATGACACGGGACGAGTCGCGGCGGCGGGAAAATCGAGAGACGTGCTAGCGAAATTAAAAGCTAATGATCGTTTTCAATATAGCGATAATTTGCTTATATATTATTATTTCTAAATCGATTTCTATTCAGTCGCATATATTTATAAATACTCGCGTAGCGTGTCTTTGTTATGAACGATCTTCATAATCATTTAAAAACAATGCTTTATTACAATAACTACGCGGCAGCGGCTCCGCATAAACATTCTCGCCACGTAAACGCAATAAAAACTTTTTAGCATCACGCGTGCGTTCTTTTATGCAGATCCTGTATATAAAACACAGAGTCCGAACCATTCGCAGCTCACTTCCATTACAATATCCCGCATCCAAGTCTCAATTTTCCAGCTTGTAAAAAAAATCCGTGCGGTCGTCCCCCCTCACACACACGCACATACATATATCGATACCCAATTTACAACCGAAACTTTTACCCCTCGTGTTCCGTAAATTATCCTCTGAAAATGGCTCATTCGCGCGCATGCACGTACATTTCTCATCGGCGACTGCTCTTAAACGCTCAATCTCTCTCTCTCTCTCTCTCTCGTTCCATACGAGGAAAACGAGACGAAAAAAGCCGCTCGAAATTTATTAACAGCGCCTAAAATTACAGACGCAGCGAGCGAGCGAGCGATCGCAGAGGCTAAATTATTTTCCTCTCCTGCGCATGCGTATATATACTTCGCGATCGCCGCGCGCGTGAAAAGTGCAACCGTGCAATTGCTCCGCAGCAGCAGCCACTCTCCCCCCCTGTACTTCGACGTCGCTACTGTGCTGTTGCGCCGCGAGTCGATCTACTCTCTTTTTCTCTCTCTCTCTCTCTCTCTCTTGTTTTGTTCGGCTGAGGCGCGCGCGAGTGTAAAAAGCCGGCCGGCACGCGCTTGCGTCACGCGTGGCATTGGTCTCGAGCTGCATGTATGTGTGTGTATGTGTGCGTATTATATTGTGGAGCGAGTGCGCGTCGCGCATTTTGATGGCGAGAAGTGATGTGGTGGGTGGAGGTGCCGGAGGATGCAGACGAATAATGTGGTTGTTGATTGTTCGCATAAATATTCGTGTATGAAAGGTATGGAAAAGAAAACTGTTGTGGTTCTTTTTCGATGCAGTTTAAGAATAGATATGGCAAAGGTTTTAATTGGTTGGTACAGTTGAAATGTTAATATACTTGCAGGTATTAGATTTGAGGTAAAGTTATCTAGTTTCTTAAATAAATCTAATACAGAGGGAAAAATGTTTGTAGTAAAAATTAATATATCTGATTGCAAATGAAAAAGACTGACATTATCATCGATATTACTATTCAATATTTAGTAAGAATTGCTATTATTATGATAAATTTGTTACTACATTTACTATCAACGGTAATAACTTTTATGAAAATTCACAATCAAATATACTAATTTTACTACAAAACTCTTCTCCGTGTAATAATACATTATTCGACACTCTCGTATACTAACCCAACACCACTACACAATGCCACACTTCATCACCAATTTAAAAAAAAAAAAGAACTAATTTAAATCCGCGCAGGCGTCGCATGCAAAACGAACGTCACATCCCTCACCTCCCTATTTCAACAGGCGACATAACATATGTACACAAGCCGCTTCCTCCCTCGCTTTTTCGCTCTCTCTCTCTCTCCCTCCGTCGCGGTTTCATTTTACCATTATTATTCGCCTCTGTCGCATTAACAAGGGGGAGTTTATTCGCTGCGTCTCGTAGTCTCTACGCACTCTATGTGTGTTCTTTTTCCCGTTCGGAGCGCTCGTAAAGTTCGCGCGGGGGCTGAGCGCAAGACAGTGCGATTATCCTCTACTCTCGCACGAGAGAGAGCTTGCGGATGGAATAAATTGCGAATCGAGCGCGTTAATTAGTCGCGTTTATATGGCGCGTGCCCGAGCACCACAGGGATTATAAGTGATGGATGAGTTTTTGTTGTACAATGTCCTCCGCGCTTGTATACGACAAGTTATATGTACGTCTGTTCCTTCGGATTACGTGCGGCGGGTGAAATATTTTGGGGCTTTTAAATGCGCGTTACACACGGCGTTACAATCGCGTTAGCGGTAACGAATGGTGCGCGGATGATTCCACACAACGCATTCAGACGACATGTTTGTGTGTAGAGACATACAGAAACCGATGGAAATGCAAGAGTCCGGGGTACGGTATCGCCTGCATTCCGTTATTTTTTTATCAAGGAACGAGACTGCATCGTTACGAGCACTCTATTTTTAGGACAATTTGCATCGCGATTTCAAATGCTAAAATGAACAGGTGCGAATGACGCGATGCGCGAGCGTTAGCGGCAAGACTGAATAGCGTTTAAAATTCCATTTTCGTTCGGAACAACTGTTACCATGCAATACTTTGCGTTGTCGTCTTCCTTCTTAATGGCTTATTCATTACTTCCAAGCCGAAAAAATGACTGATTTACAAGAATTCGAACCAAGCCGGATTCTTGAACAACCCTCCTTCTTCACTAAAACTCGATCCACCTCTCCCTCTTTTCCCATTTATTTATTTATTTTTTTTTGGGGAAGGGGGGGGCAAGAAACCACCCAACCACGCGCATATTAAGACGCTCCGAACCCCGTACATATAATTAATTCGCCACTACACCGCCGCGCGTCATTTGTCATCCCGTGCGCGCGCGCGCAGCGGTGGTCTCCCGGCGTTTTCGCGAACCGTATACTTATATTCGCGCGCAGACGCGTGGGAGGAGGAGGTGCGCGCGCCCTGCTACCGCCTGCGGCCTGTGTATATGCCTACCCACCTGTTGATTGCGGGGGGGCGACACGCATGCGCGCGGGTTACCCGGCTGATGATGCGCCCGGATACGCCCACTTTTTTCGGTGATTAGGGGCTGAGGGAGTGAAAAGGTTGGGGTATAGCGGAGGTTGTGGTTTGGAGTTTGGCTCATGGTTTAATCGAAATGTTAATTTTAGATTGGTGATTATGTAATTGTGATTTATTCCGTGATTTTTTCTAAAGTCGAAATTAAATTATTAAAAATTTAATAGAAAATTTTTGTGGAGCACAGTCAGACCAGGTTTTTCTGGTTCTTTAGACCACCCTGAATATAAAAAAATTGCGAGGACGATGCATCTGGTGGCAAACTTTTATAGATTCAGTAATTTTATTTTTAAAAAATGCTTTAAAATGGGCCCCTTTCAAACATTTTCTCATCGCGAGTCACAAATACCTACCTTTCAAAAAAAGGAAATGCAACTAGAGAATACGAGCTTTTATTATGCTATTTACCGAATGAAAAAATGTTGATTTTTTCAACAGATACATGCAGGAGTTCATAAAGATGAGTGTAAAATACCGGAGTTTTTGAAAATACATTGAGAAATGGCATAACCTTCTTCTGTGCATTTTCGCAGTATTTTACGCTAATCTTTCAATTCATGTAACTTTTGACGGAATCAGCATGTTTTTCGTCAGGTAAAAAAAGGCAAATAAAAGCTCGTATTCTCTCATTTTTCTTTATTTTATTTTTTTTTTTTTAAATCGATGTGCAACTCTCCCTGACAAAATGATTTTTGTTTCAGTAACTTATTGTCAGAAAAAAAGTCTGCCACCCATGTTCCCAATTTTTGGGCTCTCAAGAAATTTTTGGTAATCATTGTACGCAGTTGTTTGATGTTTTCCGTAGATTTGGTTGAATTTCCATAGAGATTTGCTTAAACATACTCAAAATAAATTTGTATTTTTCCTTACTTTGTTTTAGAATAGTTATACATATAAAGCTATGAAAAGAGTTTAATAATAAAAAAAAAATAAGATCCCAAGCTTCTTATAAAAAAAACCCATAATTTTCAAACATCTTTTAAACGTACCAATCCACACAAAAACACGACCAACTACGTCAGTTACTTCTCTCTCCCCTTTTTACCGTCAAACCCAGCGCTAGAAACACCGTCTAATACCCGGCACGCCGCGCACTCTTATCCAACCCGTACATATATTTCTCTCCTCTCTTTCTCTCGCACCGCGAAAATAAAAGAGGCCGAGTGAAGAAGTGGCCATTGTCGCGCTTAACTCAGACGCGCCGGCCAATAAAGAACGGACGCGCGCGTGCGGAAATCCGAGCCGCCGTATGGCGGAAGGGAGAAAGAAGCTCGCGCCAAGTCCTTTCTCTCTTTCCGCTCGCCTGGGTTGTGTATATATGTACACGGGATGGGTGCGGAAGAGATGATGCGTTTTGAAGCTGTGTGTGCTCTCGGCTGTACCTACTACAATGTCGTAAGGAAGCTGGACGTGGTTGTAGATATAAATGGTTGTTGTGTAATGTTTGGCATGCGTGCGGTATTTATTGTATAGATTACTGGTGCTGCAACGTATTTTGACGATCGTTTTTTCTTTTTCTGTTTTAGGTGAGTTTTTTCTGTTCTTTCGATATGCGACTGCCATGCCTTGTTATATAGTAAGTATAACGTTTATATGTTGATATATGCTTCTAAAAAATAATCAGTTCCCGAATTTTTTAACCATGAAACGCGACACGTTTCTCTCAAGTTACAGTTGAAAAACTTTATCAACTCCATTCTGCCGGAAAAATTTAATTTTGAATGATTTAACGCGCAATATCAGCCGGCGACCAACTAACACGGAAAATTAATATTTCTCAATCATCAAAGCGCTCACACGCGGAAGCCGCTGATAACCCCATCAATTTAATGGAACATGTTAATCGACTCTCACGGTTATTCCATTTCTGAAAAGCATAAATTTGAATTTTAATCGATTAGAAATGGAGACCCCCCGGAGACCCCACGCGACGATTAATTCGCTTTGAAATATTCACCAAGTATGACTTTAGCCATAAAACAGACAAGTTTTTCAGCACTTATCGATCTTGAGAATGGATGACGTTACGTGTTGCGTAATAATAATGTTAATTCGAAACGGGTGATATGTCAGAGGCCTCTCAAACTGCCGATTCCAAAAGATATTGCTTATATTTTACCTATCAAAAAGTGTCGATAGATTTTTTACACGTACCGAATGACTGATTAGGCAGTTTTGCTTTTTCCCCCTAATAACATTAGTTGCGCAATGGAAATATAATCTAAACTAACGTTACTTACAGCCATATGCAACATTTCAAACCTTTCACAAAGCCTATGTATCCCTATCTCCATCAACCCAACCTCCAACAACTATTTAATCCACTCCGCAGAGACACATCCCCCTCCTTAGCTCCTGGGTAAAAATCAACACCGGCGACACCGCGCATACCCATACCGATGACCGATCGCGGCTATCCACCCACCCACGCCGTACCCCCTCATTAACTATGTGGCCGTGCTCTCCTCGCACTCTAATTATACATACACAACTCTACCGAGCATCGGCTTCCGGTCTCTCTCTCTCTCTCTCTCTCCTACGCGTAGTGCTAATTTCTAAAAGGCGTTTTGAGAGATGTGCGACGCTGTGTGGCGCGTGTGTGTGTATAATTACGCGCGCGCGTTGTTTTTCCCCTGGAGGTGTCGGGGGGGAATTCGCTACCAGGCTTGTGAGAGGGTGGCTGCAGCGCTGCGGTGCTTCCTACTTGCTAACGGTCCGGTGTTCGGTCTCTGTGTATGTGTGGGTTTATGGTCGGTGTGAGTGGTGTTTGGCTTTTTGCTTCTGTCTTGAGAGGCGGATGGTTCTGGTAAAGAAAGATTAGCTTTTTGGGTGGAGGAGTGGTAAGGCTGTACGAAAAAATAATTTTCATTAAGCAAGGTAAGGATAGGAAAATAAAGTAAGATGTATAAAAGACTTGAGTTTACGCTATGGTGTATTAAAAAAAGATTCTAAAATTGTGAACCGCGTCCAAGTGTAGTCCAAACAAAGCGCTTGAAAATCATAGGCGCGCGAAAAGAAAACACACGCGAGCCATCGCAAAGCCATAGAGAGAAACAAACATTATGAAAGACGGGATTCCTCAAAAATATGAAGAAATATCGCATTCATAAAAATGGTTATGACCGGGCAGTTACATCATTAATGCGCCTAAAGCCGGTTAGAAGTATATATGTTGTAATCTTTTGCGTTCGAGCTACTCTCGCCCGTCCCGATTAAATTCCTCACAAATGAAAGCTTTCACCCATAAAGTTCATGTTAAAAAGTACATAAAACTGCATATCCGAGATATTCTATCATTTTCGTGCATAACACACGCGCACACGTACACACACTTTCTAAATTCCGCGCAGCGAAGACTCATTCTTTTTAAGCGTACGCGCGTCGCTACTAGTATAACGTACTTTGATATACTTTTGTCCGAGTATACTATTTCGAAATAATCTATTGTATTAATCGAGCGAATAAACGTGAAACCATCGCCTATCGATCACCAACCCTATATTAATTAATTCCACAGCTCCATCCTCACGTATCACTTAGCGTTTCTCCATCATCAGCCCGATACAGGAATTCAATCATGCGCACGTATAAACCACCACTACGCGCAGCACTTTAACCATCATATCCCATAATTCTAAACCTCCATAGCCCTACTACACCGCTCTTCAATTTCCAGTGTACAGTTAACCATAACCATCGTATCCCGAAAACACCTCTCTCGACACACTTCCGACATACACACATTTTCCCCGTTAAAACAGCCTCCAATATCGCACGCGCTTGGCTCTAAACGCCAAAACGGATCACGTATAAGTATCATCATCGTCGCCGCTGCCGTCGTGGCGTATAGTTCAGCCCCAGTTTCGCGGCGGCCACACCGCAAATTCTTTTCGCACTTGCGGTTTCGCGAGGTGTAAAGACGCGTGGCCGAGTTTCGTGCTGCGGTAGCCGTATGTGATGCGTGTGTGTATAAAGAGGAGGTGGAGGTAGAAAGAGCTGTTAACGAGGCGCAGTTGAGAGAGGCGTGCGGTGATGTCGTTAGCAGGATTTTTAGATGGGGGCGCTTCGAGGTGATTGGAGTGGAAGAGAGGTGAAAATTCTTGATGCTTGGCCGGTTTTAATGGGCCGCCTGGTAAAGCGGAAAATTGGATTTTTAGCTGGTCAAATATAGTGCTAAGTCTATATATAGAGCTCGGTTACAAATACGTTGTCGTTTTTCTGTCTTAACGGTTTTAGATGAGCATTATCATTATTAGCAGAGAAATCATATATAATAATGCGATGTTTACATTTGAATCCTTACTGTTCTTGTAATTTATTATAGGGACGGACGTTTTGTAATTGATTAATTTTCTGATCTTCCGGAATATAAGAAAAATTTAAATCACCTAGTAAAAAGTTATCTAGAATGTGTGTATTATCTCGCTTGATAACCAATATATTAAAATCTAAACTCAGAATAAATTCAAAAACTATTAACATTTAATCAGGCATTACCATTCAACCTTCGATGACGTAACACATAACTTCTCCCACCTATATAACAAAACCAGCCACCAACATCTCACTCGCAACACACACACACCCATTCCACTCAACGAAAAAATCCCCAAACAAACTACCTATACCCGCCTCATCTCGATCTCTCGCGCGTGCCTTTTTATCCCACGAGAGGAAAACAAAGTGCACAGACGCGAATTTGCATTAGCCGATCGGCGCACGTGGGCGCGAATATATATACGCCCGCTACACGAGCACGGCTTCCTCCTCTTCTCGTTCACTTGCAGACTTTTCCAATTGCTTTATTCGAGCGCAGGCGCGAGACGCTGAATGCAGCGGAATGGAAATTCGTTTGTACACTTCTGGTTTGGTAGGAT
The DNA here is from genome assembly GCA_900474315.1 of Torymus auratus. NCBI lineage: Eukaryota > Metazoa > Arthropoda > Insecta > Hymenoptera > Torymidae > Torymus > Torymus auratus. Next base: position 20,070 of record UXGD01000309.1, read on the forward strand.
AGGTTTGTGTTCGGAAGACGTGGTATGAATATGCGGAGTGTTGAGAATTTTCATTGGTCCGAAGGTGGTAATTAAATTGTATATTCTTAAAATAAGTAAATACTGTTGTTGAGGAAATATACACGAGCATGGGCATCAGAAGATGTGAAGCCTGAAGATTATTTAATTTAGTCGTACATAGTTAAACATCGATTCCAGTTTTAACAATATTTTGTGTTAAATGCGGAACCTACTATAGATGCTCTGTGTAATTAGGTTTTGAACAACGGAAAATACACAAAATGTGTGTAAAAATTAAATTTAACACAAATCATGTGTAAACATTTCGCGATTTAACTGCACAAGTAATTCTACATAAAATATACACAATACATGTGTTACATTTAAGAAATAAGCTCTTGAACTTCTTCTTCCAATACCGATTATTGTGCTTTATTCAATTTTTGTAACTGTGCAATAGAATCGCACTCATTCAATAAATCATAAAAATATCGCAGTGATTTTAAAACTTCGGAGTTCTCGATAAAAGCTTATGACGCCCTCTATCTCTCTTCATCAATTCGCCACAGCACAGTCACAGTAGTGTGCTGTAAATTATCGATGAGTATAATGCACGTTAGTTAATCGTGTTGTACAGCTTGCACCTCAGAAAGTAAATAAAGCACATTACTCCACTCGGAATCTAGTATTTATTGAACATAACAAAAACATTCGACACTCCTATACCATCATCGAAAAAAATAAAAGAATACTTTATACCATCTACGAAGCTATAGATTTATCAGAAAAAACGATCCCCAACAAAACCTCGAACTACACAATAACTCTGCCCGCGTTATCACGGCGAACAAGCGTCCTTTATACACATCGACAAAATAAAAACCTCCAAACTTTTCCCGCCACTTGCTGCACCTCCTCCCTCCGCATCTCTTCCTTTATCTACTCCTCCCCCTTTTGTTTCTACCTCTCTCTCTCTCTCTCCTCCTTCATTGAATTTATCCCGATTTAAATCATGAGCGATGTATCGGCCGCGCTCGCCTTTTTCGCAATTAATTCGCGCCACCTCCTTCTCCTCGTCGCTTGATTAACAAGATCGTCCCCGAGCGGGCGCACGCGCGTCGCATCTGCATAAATATACGCGCCTGGCGATCGCTGATTTATTCGCCGAGAGCGGCAGCCGCGTCGTGTTAGACTCGTTTCGACGTTTGTGTCCCTCTCTCTCTCTCTCTCTCTCGTTCGGACTTTTTGCTCGTACGGGTAAAAGGTTTCGGAGGTCTCTCGGATAGAGGTTTCTTTTGTTGTTTTGTTGCGGGGAGAGGGGAAGATTGGGCTCGATATTTGTTTCGCGTAGAGGCGAGCGTTAGAGATAAGGAGGAATTGGGGTTTTGAATGTGCCTGATATAGTGGGCAGAAAATTTTCGGTGAATTCGGGAAAAAGATTGTGATAGATGGTGATAGAAATTCGTTGTAAATATATCAATAAATTATTTCTTATTTTAACATTATTATTCCGAAAATTTATCGTTATCCCGAAAAGAAAACATTAATTTACTAAACACTCCGAAACTACTCGGAAACACAGTAACCATTTATAACAGCTCACATTTATCCCTATATCTTCCTATAATACACAAAATCTCCGTCGACAGACCTGTAACGTCACGTGGCCGATAACCCACAGTAAGTCCCCGCAATCTCGTTCGGTATATCCTATATACCTATACACAGTCGCGAGCTCTAAGCTCGGTGTACTCCAATTAGCGCAGCGCGACAAATAGTTCTCGGAAGGAACGGTAATTAATCGCGTGCAATCGGTGCTGTTCGACCGAGACGCACTTTTTTCAGCGTCGTGGGCGCGCATGAATTTTTTCACGCGAAGGTTGCAGCAGTTATTGGGTGGCTTTGGTAATGGCTTTATTTCAGCGGGTTTGGTTGTGCGCAAGGTTGAATTGACATAGTTTTATATTGTCGCTTAGATTTCGCGGTGTAGTGTAAACAGTGATCTAGTATTTTTTATTATTATTTATGAGATGGTGTACGCGTGATTTTCTTGTAACATGACGCGTGTATTTATAATTCGATTAATTCTTTAACTATAAAATAATATAATCTTTATCGGCTGTGTATATATTCCCGTAAATAACAGACGACGAAAATAACGTTTCTATTCAGTGCCGCGTGAATAATAGCTCAATAAAATGCGGCTTTTTCGAACACGCTTGAGAAACTCTCTTTCTCTCTCTCGTCGCTGAGTAATTAAGCAAACAAATCAATCTTTATGGCATTATAATTCAGTTGTTACTGAAGCACATAAAAAATTCTTGTTGTTTCTCGGAGATATAAAGGCAAATAATCCCTCAGCACATAATTCGCCTCTGTAATTATTCTGCGCGCGAGGCAGAGAGTATACGGCATTATCATCGTTTATCTCCGCGATATTACTAATAAAACCGGGGGGAAATTATCATTCCGCGGTATCTGCAATTACAATAATATTCATCGGCATAGAGAACTCCGTCCCGTTATTATTGCGCACAATTGAATTATTAAGTATATGATACTAAAATAGAATATTGATAAATAAGGATAACATACGGTTTATTAAGTGCCTATCATCTTCCCACACTAAAATCTCCCTGTAAATACAGACGCGCGTAGCAATGAATTACACATTCCGTGTCTGACAAACACACAAACCGATCGACTTTTATTCCTTAACGATATTTCCAATCTCAAAAGCCTTGTGTACCACCACACCGGCAATTAAAAAATTAAACTTCTGTGAAAGAAGCGCGTCACAGGCACACATCCAGGATAAGATAACCACCGAAATAACCTCTTTCTCTCTGTCTGTGTACCCTGCCAACACATTGTTTAACGATGATATAGACATTCCAAACCCAAACCCCGTCGAATAAACTCGCGGCGACCCTTTAGCTGTCGGAAGGAGACGCGAGGAATGCGACGACGAGAAATGGACGTATATATAATATGGAACGAGAGCATGCACGCGGATATGCCGGCCGCGAGAGGATGTCCGCGCGCAGAGCATTATTGTCCCGGAATGCGCGCATGCATTGTGCGAGAGCGGAGGGCTGATGCGTGAAGGCGAAAAGTTCGAGGCTGGCCCTTTGATCGCTATGCAGCGCTCTGCTCCCGTGACCTTTCTTTTGTTTGGCTGCGGATGAAAGTTGGCGATGGTGAGCCGTGGTATATTGGACATTGTGGTTTTTTTTCGCAAGAGTTTTAGTATGTTGTAGAGGTTTTATGATAGAATTGAAAAAATTCCACGTATACACGGGAAAAGCGTTTTTATATATCAGGTAAATCAACTGATTTGGGGGAAAGAGCATTATGAAACAAGTAAAAATATATATTTAAAATGTAGTTTTCACTGAGTTTAAAAAATCTCCTTTTCAAAAAGGAGTAGAGGTATTCGTTCAAAGAGTCCTTTCAAAATGAGCTAACTCCTTTTCGAGAAACAGAAATAGAAAATCATGAAAATCTTGCATTTTAATTTTCAATCATCAACTATGTCTGAACAGTAGAATTAGTTATGGATTTTTTCCGTTTGCAATCTTCAACTTGGACCTGACTCCCCTGAATAAAAAAAAATACAATCCCAATTCAAAGCCATTCTCAACAACTTAAAAATAAAGGCGTTTGTTTTATTTCGAACAACATCCGGTCTACGAAATTCTCGCCTCTTATGTACACAAATCCGGAATCCCAGCCGCATCCCCATCCCCGCACACCACGGGCAACAAACATCTTGCCCTCGTTATATACATCGGGCCCCGCGGTGACTGCGACGTCTTGTGATACACACACAGGACGACACGCGCGGAACGAAAATGGTGCGTGCGCACCGGTTGCACGCGCGATCCTTTTTGCGCGCAATGACGTCAGAGAAAGAAAGAGAAGAGGCGACCACTTTGGCGATGGGCGCAGTAAACAGGTTGGATTTTATAATTGATTCGAGAGCGGGGTGGAGACGCGGCTGCAGGTTTGTTTATGCGAACTTTTGGGTACAATGGTTTTCTCGACTGAAATCATAGCCGTATTTTAGAAAAATGAAAATTACTCAATTATCTCTAGTATACTTACCTTGTAAAGCGACTTTTCGTCCATTCGGTTCCCTATCGAGCAATACATATACACGCGAGGAATGTTCGAAAAGCCGAGGGGCGGTGGAGAAAAACGCAGACGATTTCCAGCGACGATTAGATATACGCGCGTCGAGTTTTTCCCCATAAATCGCATTGTCTCTAAATATATTTATCCTTACATCATACACGCGCGCGCACAAAAAGCCAACGCGTATATACTCTACACGCACACGTAATTAGATGTTTTGCATCGCCGAAAAAAAAAAACGCGTCCAATAAAATACACTCTCGCATACCATTAAGTAACGCAGCTCTTTCTCTCTTTCACGTAAGCCCCTTGCCGCAGTCAATACAGCGCGATATAATTCGCTCAACTTTTCCGACCGCGCGAATACCTCCGCAGACGCACATACTATCGAATCTCTAGCCGCGGTCTATCGGTAACGATTTAATCTACCGCACGGGGTACCGATAACAAATTACACGATGAGCCCTTCCCTTTTTGCCTATATATACACCTATACCTCCCCCGCACGTATAATTACACGCGCCCGCGCTCGCGCAGGTAAAAACCATATAAGCGAACAATACACATACACGAATAAGGAAAGGGATGAGTATAAGTAGTAGTAGTAGTAGTAGTGTACACGTACGGGGAAAAAATGTCGCGCGGCGCGGAGCCGAATGGTAATTAAACGCGATGCCGGCTGGCGATAAGATAAGCCAGGGACCTCCACCGCGCATATCTAACAAGACTAATCCGACTAACGAAGGAAGAGGGGGGAGGCAGTTGCAGTTGCCGATGAAAGGAGGAAAGAAATTGGAGTACGAGAAAAAGAGGGCATTGAGGAGGAGAGGCGAAAAACGCTATAGAGCAGTATAGGGGCCGCCGGGGGGATAAATAAATGGGCAGGGAGAAAATGAGGAATTAACGCGCGAGCGCACAGAGAGAGGTAGATGTGTATACGTGCACGTTTATACGATGGTACAGAGAGCGGAGATAGAAATAGAATGTATCGTCGTGGCAAAAATGAAGAAATAAAGGAGAGAGAGAGAGTACAATCGTCCCCAACGCAATAAACTGCGGTGCGCGAGCGCGAGATCTTCCCCCGATCGAGAGGGAGTCATATTCAAGTGTCTTCGGTCCGTACAGCCGATAGTGGATCTCTCTCTCTCCTCTCTCTCTCTCTTTCGCTCTCCCCTCCCGCGAGAAAAGGCATCTTGAAAGACTATCTATAGTATCTTATAAATCTCTCTCTCTCTCCCTCCTCCCGCGGAAGGTGTCCGCGAGATCTCTAGCGGCCGATACACCCCAGTTATCTGGATTGTCCGTGCGCCGTAAATCTCGCGCCACGGTGCGTGCACGCGCGCGCCTGTGTGTACGGTTAATGTTTAATGCGTGTATGAGAGGTGAGTGGTATTTTGGTGCATAGAAGCGTCCGGAATTATTGTTGCTGAAGTTACGGAGGATGATGAGAAAATGTGAACGCATATATTATTTTTTATGCTAGTGTGTGGGCGATTGATGGTAATTATATATATAGAGGGATTTTTAAGATAAAAGAAGTCGATGAATTTTATCGGATTTGAACAAGTGTGAAAGTGAAGTATAAGAAATTTTGTCAAATGTGGGTAGACGTGACGTTCGGTTCTGATAAATTAACGCTTGGTTATTGTATACCGCAGGAAAATAATGTACAGATATATAATCTGATCTGAGACAAACCGAAACTTTTTCTTACCTCATTAAAGTTCCTCCAAACCTGAAAAATTTGCATTTTTAATTGCAACGTACATCACATTTTCTTCGTATGTACGCACTCAATATCGCCGGGTGGCATTGGAGCCAGATCAGCTGGTTCGTCGCTTTAAATTTCAAATGAAGTTAACTTATTTGTCGAAATGAGTAACCGAGCGCAGCTGATACCAGAAAAGAATGATACCTTTTGTCTCGGACCGAGCTAAATATATAAGAGAACACGAAACGCCACCTAAACCGTGCATTTTCCTGAAGTATAAAAATACATTCCTTTGAAAGAGGCTAGAAAAAAGTTCTTTTGTCAAAGTCCGCCGTCGGTAATCTTTATTGTTTGCCGTAAAAGTTAACTGATAAAAAATGCAAAAATTCCCGATGGAATCGTACGCGAAAAATCCACCTAAAACACTTGACACTTACATACACATACATACTTCTTACACAAACGATCGCTCCATTATCTACGCATTACACACACACACTACGACACCATAAAAAGAAAAATACTACACAAGCAGCAGCAGCAGCGCCAATCAGATTACGACAATTTGCATATAAAGCGTGTCGGTGTCGCTCGCGGACCGAAAATCGCGTGCGCCGCGCTATTAATGAACTCGTCAATGCTTCGAGCCTGTCGCGTTTGCACAGTACCTACCTATATATGTTATTCGCGCACGCGAGAGCCGTTTACGCGCGCGATCACACGTGTGTGTACATTATACTTACACACATGTGCGCGCCGGCAGTCTCGATGGATCGAATGGATTCGACATGGACGTATTGCGAAAATCGAGCGGCGACGAGGAATTTCGGTGTGTATAATAGCGAAGTATATATATATGATAGATAAGAGAGCGATGAAGCGTCATGTGATTTTTGCGAGATTTATCGGGGCTTGCGTTAGAACGGAGTAGTGTGTACTTTATGTAACACTGTAATGCTTTTAAACAATATTTGTTAAAACTCGTCGGTTTAGATAAGAGCCGCCGCCGGTATAAAAGTTTGCGCGGTGTGTTAACGACATATGCTGCACTTTTTCTTTTAATTATTATTACACTGTTTGACTGTCACTTGCGTCATGTATAATCAGAGCTGCAAGCACGATCGTTGTAACCCATTACTCCGGTTGACATTTAAGCCAGTAGAGCTTGCGCGCCTATCATTTTCGTTATTGAATGGAGGAGAGTTCCCTTTCTTTTAGAAGATTTCACTACGCCTTTTCGCGTTATCAACCAGTGACGTAGTTTCTTTTTTATTATATATAGGTACGCGACAATTCGTGCGCTTTAAAACGATGTTATTTCTGTTTGACTTATACGTCCCTTTAAAAACCAAAAAAGTCGCCTCAAAATTATCATATCCATGGGAAAAAAAATTGTCACTTAATCATTCAAAGTATGTAACAATTTACGATCGTCGCCGATTGACTCACAAGGAAATCAAGTTGTTCGGTTATAAAGATCCCTGCGTGTGATTCATTCCAGGCGCGCGTCCGAATGCAATTTAATTTGACTTGTGACTTACACGTTATAAAATATCCACGCATATTACACGCGACACTATAAATAACTGTTTCAGAAAACACATATATATATTATATATACACCCGATCGGCGAAGAATGCGACCATTCGTCAACTTTGCGCGAGTCCAATTATTCGATTTTGTTCGCGACAGCCGCGCGCGTCTTTAGGGAAAACAAAACAGTTAAACGTCCCATTGCCAACCTCTCCGATCAATTTTTCAGTGTTATTACAACACTTTATTGCGGATGTCTACAAAAATCTGCGCCAACTCGAGTTATACATCTATTCTTTTTTCATAAAAAGCACATTTAAAGCTCTCTCAGCTCCAGCCAGTTACAACAAACAGCACCAAACCCCAAACCTCTCCTACAAACCTCGGCATCACCCACATCTCTCCCCGCACACATACATTCATACCACCTCTCCCGCAGCTCCCAAAAGAAAAACCTCTCTGCCCTTCTCTCTCTCTCTCCACACACTTGCACACACACGTACTTATATACCTATACCACGCGCGAGGAAGGAAGGAAGGAAAAGGAGCAGCGCGAGAGAAAAGCCAACGTACTCTCCTCTCTTTCTCTCTCTTTCTCTCCGCGTTCCATTGGCGCTCGGACGAGCGCGCGCGCCGCGAAAGGGGAGAGAAGAGAGCGAAGCGCGCGCGGCAGCTGCTGCTGCTTTCTGCCTGCCATAGCCACAGCAGTCTCTCGTCGGCCGCCGAGCGGACTGGACACGTCGTTCGTTCGCTCGCTCAATCATCATCTCGCGACCGCGCGCAAGCTCCTCGTTTCTTTCTTATTACTCTTCTCTTGCTGTTGTAGTATATAACACCATTACTCTCTCTGTGTATAATACTGCACGTACTCGTATATGTGTGCGCGGGTGTGATGTATACCTACTGGGCAGTGGCTGTGGCGGACGTTCGTGGATAAGCGCTCTGCGGAGGAATGAAACCGAAGGTAGGAGAGTGTTTGCAGTTGTGTGGATGGTACATATGTATGGTGAGGATGGACTTTGTATTCGGAGCGGGGTACGCGAGATAAGTATTATGACACTTCGTTAAAATAATCAACGCGGGAGGGTTGAATGAATGCCGGTGGGCTAATTGCATTATGCGGTTTCGTTGATCGGACCGTATAAGCGTGGGGATCGATGGACCGTCATTTTTTTTTATACCTTTGACGTAGGTGTTAAACATTTTTTACTACACGAATTCTCACGCGTACGCGCATACTCGAAATTAATTGATTTTTTGCTTACGCAAACGGCATATATAGAAAGTTTATTAGATTGATAACATCGTGTTTTCTCTCTCTCACTCTTTTATTTATTGAGTAATAAAAATGAGCGTTAGAATGGAATTAATTTTCGGCACGCACGTAACAATGTGTAAATGAAATTAATATATAGATTAACCTTATATGATATAAAATAGAAAAATTAACCGAGTCCGACATAATCTAATTAGCTATATGTATTACAAACCTGCAGTAGATCATACCTGGGACCGGCAAGACAACGACCCTGCCGTTACCAAACCATAATTCCAGCAAAGAAAAAATATATCAGTCAAACCTCGAAATCCCACATTAATTAAATCGACGACAAACCGAACCACCTGCAAAATAATCCACATCCGACAGTCGCATCTATATGGACGTACATGTCAAGTGCACGTCTATCTCTCTATCCCTATCTTCCTCTCTCTACTATAGACTAGGCTCGATTGCTCATCGACGCGATCTTTGTTTTCCTCATTAATAAACATGAGATATCCGTGCCCCCGGCGTGATTCACGTTTAGCCTCTGTTTGTAAGCACGAGTAGCGGCGCGCGCGAACGGCTCGGATGTTCTGCGCGTGCGACGATATTATGCGTGTATATATAGCTGTCGCGTAGAGGAATCGATGCTTTTTAGACGATGCGTGCAGCCGAAAATTTATGGACAGGATGCGAGCCGATCGGGAGGTCGGATTTTTGCATAAGATTATGCTAAAGGATTGAGATGTGCCGGGGATAGAAGGACAATGGGTTGAGCGGTGCTGTGATGATGGCTTGCTAATTGGCCGATCGTAATTGAGTAGAAATATATATGGGAAGTTTAGGGTGGTGTTGGTTTATATTTGATTTTTAGTTTGAAGGTTCGTAACAATGGTTTTTGTTAAAAATAATATTGATATATTTGTAATGCGAGAAAATTGAGACTAAAGAAGTGCATTAAGATAACATTTATTACTCGTTAAAAATATACTGTCGAAACGTTGAATCAAATGCATTATATACAAAGAAATGCACGAATAAAATCTCACCACTTCATATTCTCCTCGTAAATAACACAACCCAATCTTTGTTTGCATAAAAATGGACGATTAAGCCGAACTTTCATCGGCCACCGTAAAATTAAATCAAAACAGTGAAAAATCAGAGCGCAGAAAGCCAACCCAAAAAAAACCGGCGGGAATCATCATCATCGCAGAACCAACCGAGCGCGCGAAAGCGTGAATATTCAAATCAAAAATCGGCTGAACTTCCGAAGACCCAGAAACCAGCGAACGTGACGACGTATACGCGGCCTGCGAGCAAAGAAACGCTGCTACGATGCGGCCTTGACAGCGAAAAAGCGTCGCGAATCGAACCGCGAGCTTTGCGATATTCCATTGGACTCTCGACCTTCGGCACATCCTCTTTTGCGGGGACCGGAGAGAGAATCGTCGATTCGTATGAGAAATAAAGTAAATGGTTAAATTGAAAGGGATTGTTTGTCGATTACAAGAATTTATTCTTTTTTCTTTGTTTAAATGCGATGAATAACAATGGTATGTTTGTATAGTATAAATAATGATTGAAAGGGAATCATGTTTATTTGTATAATGAATATTTAAAAGTATTTTTTACTTATCGATGGACTTTTTTTTATTAGGGCCATGTAAAAGGTTGTACGAGAGCTATACTCCTTACTTTTATTTTTAGCATTGTACTTGGAAGAGCGTTTTAAATATCGTTTGAATAAGAGATAAAAATTGACCTGAATAGAGCATAGCGGTGCAGTCATAAATTTAGGCCGACTCCTTAAAGAAACTCCACGATATAAATTAGACTATTTTTAAGTTCCATTAGATCCGACACGCTAGATAATCTAATTCTATGTAATTTTCAGATGAGCAAACAATCATTAATAACAAAAAGCGCCCGTTATTTATATACCATCGATACTATAAACGAATAATTTACAAAAAAAAATGTAAGCAATAATAATCAATGTAAAAAAAAAATAGCATCGTAAAAACGTTTCTACCTTGGCGTGTTTGGATAACGCTTAAAATTTAAGACGAGAGAGTGAGATAATTTTATTAATGTGGCATTCTAAGTGGCGTTTTCAATTCCGAGTGAAACCACAAGCTACTCGGAAATCTGACGGTGAATCTACGAGTCGTTAGTTTTAATGTCTGGCATTAGCCTTTTTCCTCTGAACGATCGTCACCTGCTCGAAATTGCCAGGGGGACGTGTAAAAAAAGAAAATCATAATGCATTTAAACGACGAGAAGTGCCGATTTATGCAAACTATTAACACTCAATTTTCTTTGTTTGACTTTATTAAACATGATTCATTTAGTACAAGTTATTGGTGAATCATATATCGCTTATTTTTATTCAAAACTTTTAAAAAATGCCACCGCACTTAAATTAAAGAAAAGAAAACAAGAATTGTGCATATATTGAATTATCATACCGTATTGAAAATTGCAAAGTAATTTTATTATACTAAAAATCCTACATTTGTCTCTCATTTTTATATTTGCAAGCTGTCTGAGGAATCGAAGAAAAATCAATCTTACATCAACGATACTCCCATTCTTTCAAAACAATTTACGTAAATCCAAGCGTCTTCTCCATATATCATTCAAAGAATCGTATACACAACCGAAAGTATCCCACCCACATGTCAACGACAACATCGCGCTGAACTCGTTGCATTTGAAATTCACGCGGAACGGGAGAGAGAAGAGGTAACGGGCCGTGTCAAACAGTTGCGCGTCCTTTCGGCTCGCTGCCCATTGACCGCTGCGCGAATCACGCACCGAGCATTCGAATCGCAAGCCACCTCAAAACACAGATATCCCAAAATCGAGCGAACGCTAGTTCACACGTATAAGTATCGTACCGTGTATAGATTCGTTAACAAAAAAAGAGGATTAAAAGAAGCTCACCGAACACAACATATATAACGCATATCTCGATCGACCGGGCAATTTTTCAAGCTCAATAAGAAAAATCCACTTTTTAACGATTACAACTACCCGCACGTCTCACTTAATTACTTAATCTAGTTTCACCCAAATGCATATCTTATCATGTAAATCCCGGCAACACGAGCGCGCTCTCTCGCCTGCGCGCCGCGGCCGCTATCTGAATCTCATTGTCAGATTTAATGGTTATAACTTTTCAAGCCGAATCTGATTACACACTCTCTCGCTATGGATATACACGTACACACAGGCGCAGCGGAGTTTTTCTCCCCGGCGAGCTGTCGCTCTCGATAATTGATTAGCAAAACTATTCCGGCAGTCGATCTTAATTTAATGCTTCTTCGCCGATATTGGCTTTACTGCAGGAGAAAGAGGGAGAAAGAAAGAGAGTGAAACCAAGAGCTGCTGCGCGCATACTTCCTAGAAGCTAATTCACTTTTTAGACGTTAATGGCGAAATGGTAGTCAAAACCGCGTCAGATTCCTGGCGATTGGTTATCGCGCAAAGGAGGGGAAAAGTGTGTGATGTATATGTTGGATATGTATGTTGAATTATGTAAGAGTCGTGTGTTTATTAGCGTTTCGACGCTGTTTATGGGGATTATATTATTTATTGTAATTGAATTCGGTTGAAGCGTTAAATTATATATGCGCACCGGCAATAATTAAAATCCGATTACCCACAGAAACTATAGCTGCATGCGCGTTATTTTGCAAACATCTTCGTATCTAATAAACGCAATCACTTTTACCTTTTTCTTGGCAAACTATTTAAAATACCACAATAATCTTTTCTCAAAACCTACAAGATCCACACTAGGCAGAATACAAAATCACTTCTTCCTCGTATTACTCAACAATGACTTAACCCAGCGACCACATCCATAAACTATCCTCTCGTTCTTTCTCTCTCAACCCCATCCCACCTTACGAAACCTCCTAACATACGCTGACTCATACGCAAAATTGGCAACCCTCGCCATACAAACACAGACAGACAGATATACTATACAAAATCCTCTCCTGCTTCTGCGAAGGCATTCCGAAAAAGAGGCAGGCAGAGTCGCGCCAGGAAATGCCAAAGGCCCGGCGAAAAGTCGCGCTCCGTAAATTTCGGCGCATCGCCGCCTTGAATGAGAAAGCGAAACATGCGTGCGGGCGGATTTCAAAGAGCTTGTGCGTGTATATGCGTAAGTGGAATGAAGAGTAGTAGAGCGCGGCGAAGGAATATATATTTTCGGGAGAGAGGTGAATGGAATCGAGGATGGGTGTAGTAGTAGTAGTTTCAGCCTGCGAGATGAAGAGCCTCGATAGGTTTTATGGGATACGAAGAGAGTGAAATTGCTTTTTGCGAGAGCTCGAAATTAGAGATAAAGCCGAAAAGGTATTTTCACGGGAAAGGATGCGGCGAGAAACTCTGCCAATATTTTCTCAATAACCATAAAAAGGCCGCGGCCGTATCATGCAAAATGCATAGAACAAGTTTTCTACACAACGCCAGGCGCGCGCGTACACCGTAAACCTCCTTCGAGCATTTGGCTCCGTCTCAAAACGCATCTCCTCGTTTTAAAAGCCTCCTCGTACACATACAACGTAACCCCCCTGCGAGTATATACCGTTCCCTTAACCATCCCCATTCTGCACTTCAAATCATACACCTCACTTGGCTCTTCGAAAAATCGTAATGGCCATTACCGTATCCCACCACCATAGCAAGCGCTGCTCTCGAGAAAAGAAACTCGGAGCGGTGAGCACGCGAGACACATAACAGTAGCCGCCGCGTGCGGATTCCAGGCCAGCAAATACTTACGCCGGCGAGGTCCGGTTTAAGCTGTGCTGAGGAGTAGAGGAGAGGAAAGCGGTGTCGTTTTCGGGTGTAGTATATGCTTCGGTGATTGGGTTCACTGAACGATCAGGATATTAGGAATATCATTTGTACCAATCGTTGCTTTCTGCATATGAAATAGTAAAATACAACGTTGAATCAAAGAAACGCTTTTTTTTTATCGCAAAACGATTAGCCATTCCGGCCCATCATCTTCCCATCCGTATACCCTCTAAGATTACATATTATAAAACTGAAAGTCTTCGCATCGACTCTGCAAAACTCCATCCTCCCAAGTTTTACACACATGTGTATACGAGCCTCTCGAAACCGCACCGCCGAAAACCCGCGCGGTTCAACAGCCCAATAAACGTCGACTACCGCCGCAGAAATCATAAAACTCCCTACATGCATACACAGCCATGCGCGATTTTTTCACCCCTTTCCCCCATCATCATCACAGACGACGCCGCATCCGCGCGCATCACGGACGTGACTCACCCGCTCTGGTGTGTATTATAGAGTTAATTTCGAGGGGGCCGACGCGGCCAAGGGTAGTGTGCAGCGCGTTGAAAATAGAACGGTTTATGGGTATTTTGCTCTCTCCCTCTCGCGGCGCGCCGCGGAAGCTCGCCCCCCTTTTTCGTCGCGATATAGCGCTCGTTGGGCGGGTATAATATGCGAGCGAGCTCGAATTTTCGCCTATAAAGTGAGGTTTATTTCTGTGTGGGCATTTTATGGAAGCTCGTAGGCGCGCTGCCTTTTTTTCGTCTGTAGGTAATAATTGGATGTGAGATGGGAGTGTAAAAAGAATGCGGAGATTATGAAATATTCGGTTGTTGGGAGGAAAGTTATGATGCACTGCGTATCGTTGGTAATCATCAGTAGCATGGAAACATTACTGATGCACGGTGTGTATTAAAGTTACGTTGCGTATATACTTTGTCAGCGTACAAATTGAATATACACACATACTCGCACAGCGCTGACGATCATCCAGCCGTCTCATGATACAGGACCCAATAAACCGTCCATAAAGCCATAAAACGGTTACTACACACCGCAGGCTACGCTCGCGACCCGTATAATCCTCTCCTAGCTTATATAGCCACCAAAAAACTTGAAAACTATAACTATTCTGCCACCTCACATCTAACCTGAAATCCTACACCATAAAGCCCCCTAAACGCATAAAGTCCAGTATCGAAATCTGCGTCTTACGGAGGAGAGGATAAGCCGGGCTCGCGCGCTGGCGCGTCAGTTGTAAAGCGATCGCAAAGAAGAAGAAGACGGAGAAATTCGCATCGGCAGGTGCTGCTGCTGCTGCGTCCTTCGTTATTGCCAGCTGCGCTGGGGAGTGGAAGAGGGGAGAGAGACTTTTGTCTTGAGAAGGTGGAGAGGTGGGCGAGGTGGTTCGTTATACCAGTTTTTTTTTTAGAGGTGGATGGTTGATGATTGATTGCGTGGGAGGATGATGGAAATGTTTATGCCTATGTGTGTGAGAGGTGAAGGTGGACAAAATTAGAGACGTTTTTGTGGGATCGTTTGATATTTTTGGTTGATTCTTTTTTTACTATTGATTTGAATGATCTGCTGACAGTAACAATTAACAAGACATGTTTCAAATAACAGGTGCTGTAGTTAGCAAAAGTACTAGAACACCGAGAAACAACTCATATGAAAGTAGAGATATATATTTAATTATTCGTATATATTTTCATAATGAACACGAACAACAAACGAAATATCTCATTAATTTTAATCCTTCCGTTAATTGAGCCTTCAATAGAAATTGTTTTATATACTTTTTTTTTTATTTATTATTCATAATTTTCTACTCATCGCAATCAATGCGCTCCTTTGCTCTGAAACTGCTATTTACGCGAGTTATTAGAGCAGGCACCTCTCCATACCTATATAAGCACGAGTGAAATTGCGATCGTTATGCTATCACGCGTGTGTGTGCACTTTAGCACTGGCGCTTTTTCGATACCACAATCACTGGAGCAGCGTACATATACAACCGGCGATTTCCATTCTAAACAATGCAAATTGCAGCCGAGCGTATATAATCACGGTAACATTTACATTCACAAATCGAGAACTCACTAGTGGGTCTATTAATCTAATAGGTCTCTTAGCCATCGATTTGCTGATCTATTATTCTCCTGCTTTTTTATTGTGTCATGTCTCATTTCTTCCTATTTGTATATTACATATACTCAACGTCCACCCATCTCTTCTCCATTTTTTTGTTCACAGCTATACAAAACCGCATTTATGTCATCCCTCCACGAAACCTTCCAACCACACACCCCCGCTAAAAAAAGCTACCGAAGCACCTGCGCGCACCTGCAGCCACTCGACCGAAAGTGCGAAAACCTTCCAAGTATAAGTCAAACGACACCCTTTACTCTTGAACTATATACGCACGCACGCACGTAAACGAAGCCAGCCACGCGACGGCCAGCCTCCGAGATTACCTTACCTACTCTCCTCCCGTAACAGAACCTCAAGGGCCAGCTGTGTCCTTCTCTCTTTCTCTCTCTCTCTCCGGCATTCCAGGGACTCGCGTTTTTGCGCGCACGCGCGCGCTGCTAAAGGTTTTAATTAAACGGGCGGCGCATTCCAAAGGGCGACGCGCAGCGTTTTGTATATACCATAGGCATGTGGTCGCGGGACTCGGTGGATTGTCGTGATGGTTGGAGGAGAGGCGTTTTGGATGCGCGTTGCAATTAAAAATGTATTATAATCGTAGGCAGCGAGAGCTGTTTTTATGACTGCGAGGTATATAGGCTTCTGGATACATTCTTGCATGGTTGCATATGATAATATACAGTCACGGCTCGTTACTTAATTTTGGGTGTCCACTGCGTTTATTTTTTCTCGGATACCAAGCTAAATTATGTCCCGTTACGTGTTATAAATAACTATAAACATAATTTAGTACCTACCGACCTAATAAGCGACGCTTTGTTATGGACACACCACCTTGCAGCTCATTATCAATTACAAAAGCCCCCATTGTCTCGGATCGCAAAGTGCCACACACACCATACCTTAATTTGGCAACGGCCATAGTGCACTCTATAAACACCAGCAGCAGCAGCAGCGCGTTTTATAATCCCGCCGTAAAAGGATTCGCACGGCGACGGCGACCCGAAATTACAAATTATAATCGAATTAGCCGCGCGCTGGGAAAGTTAATTAAAAGGACTGCGATTGGATTCAGATTTATTCGGGGCGTGTATGTGTGTATAGATCGGCCGAAACTCGAGCGGTGGCAGATCGATTTGACTTTTAGAGCAGTCCGCGGGGATTTCATGAATAGAAATGCGCGCAGTGTA
The DNA here is from genome assembly GCA_900474315.1 of Torymus auratus. NCBI lineage: Eukaryota > Metazoa > Arthropoda > Insecta > Hymenoptera > Torymidae > Torymus > Torymus auratus. The sequence continues at coordinate 36,875 of UXGD01000309.1, forward strand.
GTCTCCTCTCGTGAACCGGGCGTGTGTGCGAAAGCATTTTGAGAATTTGTCCCGTAATGAGAGTCGCCGTTTAGCCAATGTGTGGTGATAGGTGTTACGTTTACTTTTTATATAAAATTGGTTGCTTATAGATAGGGATCTTTAACGCAACGCATTGATTGAATAATCTCATGCCGATGCTGCTGTGTGAACGAAACACATATCACTTCCCGCTAGAATGTTCAATAACCAAAGGGAAACAATTTCCCCGATTAATTGCGGCCCATTACTCTCAGCCTTCTCACCCCATAAACAGCCGCAGGCTTCCAGCAAACTATTCGCAAAGATGCCGATATAGCGCAGCAGTAAACAGCCGCTCGCCGCTTTTCCAACAACTACCGCTTCCCACCCATCCCCTGTGTGCAACACACTCGCGCCTCCAATAAAATTCAATGCGCAACTTCCTCCTCTCGCGACTTTTCTTCGTCCGTCCACGTATACACACACACAGAGAGAAGAAAAAACCCCCTCTTACCTGCAAAAAGCTAATCCTTGCGTCTACCCACTCACCTGCGAGAGTGCGAGAGAGAGCAAAAAGCTCGCACTCGGCTCATCAAAAGAGAAATACGAGCGCGAAAGAATCTCGTGTGTGTGTGAAGCACAACGGCGCGCGCGGGAATTCGAAAATATGTATCACGCTTCGTAAATCGTCTTCGAGGCGCAAGAAGAGGCATATAGGGTTGGGGAGCACAGGATGAGGCGATAAAATTCTATTTATCGGGGGGAGTGGGCTAGAGCCGCGCGCGTATATTTATAGGCGCATCAATCTGAGCCCTCGTAAAGCTCCACTCTCTCGTGTATACCTCGCGAGCGCGATTTTCCTCACGGCGAGGCGCTTTACATTATAAAGCGCTGGAAAACTGCGAGTTCGCGCGAGATTTTTTAGTCACTTAGGGCGGCTGTTGGCCTGGAATTTGGTTTATTAATTTGTAAAGTTTATTATTGTTATAGTAGAATACAGTTACAGCGAAGCAGGCGGTGGTTTGATTTATTACAATTTCGAAAGAATCTGCGCTCTTTTACCTTTTCGCATAATATCTTTACGATTTTTCGAAATACGGTACCCCATATAGATTATTGTTTACGTATAATGAAAGATTAATTGTTAAATTCATCATATGGTAACAATAAAAGCACTCAATAACACGAAAACTATGTCCACTTACACAATAAGATAGCAGTATATCCTATACCCGATAACGGTAAAAATACACTGGAGAAAATATTCAAAAACGAAAAGTTCGAATTCATCGCGCCTCTCCGCGCCCGAGGAAACGACCGCAGCTCGCGAGCTCGCGTTCGAGAGACCGAGAAATCGAATAAACCTGTATACACGTATATACGCTCGCCTGCTAGAAAGGGACAGCGATAGAAAACGAGTATTCCCATTGTGGCGCTCGATCGCGCGCGCCTCGGCGACGGCGCCGCTACGGAAATTCCGGCGCTTTTCCATGCACTTATGAGAACCCGTGGCGACCCTATATGCTCGATAATTTAGCGATTGTTCGGCTGAGTTATACCGGCCTTTGTCGTCCTGTAGATATCGCTTATTTTCCGCTGATGTTGAGTGAGGAATCTATTCGACGGGGGGAAAGTTGCTCGCGCGGAGTAGCTTTTATGCGGAGGCGTAGGTTTTGGCGGCGAGTGATTTAGGTTGGTATTGTAGTTTCAGTGATTGGCGTGGGTCTGTTATGGAGCGGCTGAGTTACCGTCGTACTTGATATGATTTATCGCGAGATATTCGATGTATCCGAGAGTCGATAACCAGAGTTGCTATACGTTTATCAATTAACCAACGGCCATAATTGAAAATCACTCGGCTAAGAAAATTGTTTTCGGAAAATCAGCGACGAGGCGCCGCCGCGTCAGCAAACACGCACATCACACAGCGATATCAGTATACGAGAAGCCAAATATTGTCCCCGAGAAGCGGCAATTGTTTAGCCGCTTCGATAACGAGGCGTGCGTTCCTCGTACACAACTAATTCGCGCGAGCCGCGTTCCCCGAACGGCTTTATTTCTCCACCAGAGTGTCGCTCTCAATTAGCATAAACTCGCGCGTGCGCCTGACAAAGAGCCGCGGGGAGCACAGTATAACCTTGGCTCTGCAGTCGCATCAAGATGCGCCGGGCCTTAACGAGGGTATTATGTGCGCGCATGCAGACACACGCTGAAGGTTTGGCTCGTTTGTCGCCGGCTCTTTTTTTTCTGAGATATTTTCGACGATTATACGAAGAGTATATATTTTTCCCCGACAGAACGAAAGAAATTGAAAAGTGCGGAGGACGCGACCTTGCGCAAAAATTAAATTTTGCCCGGTATGTCATGCAGCCAGCTCGAATAAACCTTGTACCTACGTTTTCCTCTGCGCGGGTGTTTGCTTTTCCTCTTTGTTATCGACTTTCGCCACCCGCGCTTATTTTAACCGCGGCCGTAAATTATCGCGACAGACCGAGACTAATCTGTATATAACGCGGGGCAGAATGCGTGACGAACGATGTATTTTTGAAAAAATTCAGTCGACTTAGAGCGATAAGCGCGGGTGTCGGGCGCGCGATTTTTCAAATTTCGCTGACAAACCGTGAAATTTCGATTAGAGAAAAAAATATGTATAGTTTCCTTATCGAGTTGTGTGATCCGTATATATATAGGTATAATTATATACGAGATAAGAGAGCATTGGCCGTCCTTGCCGCTAAAAATTTCACAATAATAATTCAAATTAAATTCTCCGCTATATATATTATTATTATGTAAAGGCTTCCAACATATACCACCTAGCGAAAACAATTAATTCTCTCCAGACGTCCATACGCAGTGTATTGCTCAATTGCGCGGCTTTGTTTCGTTTCGCCGGTCATCCTTCTGCATACATATACCTACTCTCACTCGTCGGATTTTTCCGCGTTCGCATGCATCCCACGCGTATATGCATACTACGCGTGCACACAAGAGGCGAGGCTGAGAGCGAGTGGAGGGAGCAGTCGATGAGTTTTGCAGGCGCGCGCGAAATAATTGTGATTGCCTCGCGTTTTTGTCGGTTAGAGGTAAACGCTCTCTCTCTCTCTGTCAGTGTCGTTGTTGTTGCTACGGCGTCGAGGAAGTGAGGATTATTGTGAGTAACGCGGCTTTCAGTGTTTAAGGGTTGTTGACTTTTTTCGCGAGGACCCTGCGGGTTGAATATTATATACGCGAAGGCGCGAGTGAATAAATTGTTTCAAGACTACAATTATATACGTAACTAATTTCATTAATTGGTGAGTAAATTTAAAGGAATCAATTCGATATGTTATAAAAAGGAATAAGATCTACAAATAAAATAAGATATCGACACAAAGTTACAAAATTTTTAAAAGTACTGTGTATAAATTGCAAGTGTGCAGGATTCGACAACTCCGTCAAAAAAATAAAAATGAAAAAAATCAACAATCGACAGTCACGACCAAGACGAAGAAACAACACCTTCTATTTGATCCGCAAAACAGCACATATCAATACGCGGAAAACACTTTGCGGCTTGCATATTATCGTCGATTTTCTTCCCGCGCTTGGACGCTTGTTCACCCACTTCTTCTCGTCGGCGGCGGCCCGCGGGGTGAGATAACTACTTCCCAACGCGCGCTCGCACGAAACGTTACTTTGATTGCGCGCGCAGCAACGATATATCCCTAAGTGGGATTTGCAAATATTGAACGAAAAGTTTTCCCATATTTACGCGCCTATAGGTGCCATACACACACACACTCGGTGCTTATCTCCATAAGAAATAAAAAAAAAATAAAATTGTGAAAAGCTCTTATCTCTTTCTCTCGACGCTGCCTTACGTAATTTTTGCCAAGATTGCAGTGTACACTATAGGCGCTTTGGAATTTCGAGCGCGTCACCTATACGGTATTACAAACATTTGTTGCTTTAGCAACGAGGAGGTAGCGTAAAACGGTTTGTGCGTGTATAAACGCCGTGGGAAATTGCACCGCGGCTGTAATAAAAGTCGCGGCGAGGGTGGCAATCATCGCCGTTACGCTACGATGACAAAGTTTAACGCTCATCAAAATCTCGCTTATTTCAGCGGTTCTCTGAACCATTCTCTCCGCAGGAAATGAAACGCACACTTATTATATATCAAAGCCAATAATCCGCGTCTTTTAAACACGCATTTCGACGAGAAATTCAATCCCCGCGTATACGTTTCGCTGAAACTCTGAAAATCCATCCACTATTCTGCTGATCCATCAAAATATTTGTCATCGCTCGTGACTATGTGTGTACATACTTACTCATCCATTATAGCTATACGGTCACGCGGAGCTATCAAGTAATATATCTTTCCAAATAGCAACGTCGAAGCTACATGCAGTTCCGTATATATATAACCTCCATCAGCCCCTCGGCAGACCAAACATCACGAGCGCTCTAAAAACGTCAAAGCCCTTTTACCATAAAAGTCCAACGAAGCTACCTTTGCCATCACATAGCAAAACTTCGCGGGGCAGCTGCAAAGCCACGTCTCCCTGCATCACAGAGACATAGAGAGAGAGAGAGAGAGACTCCCGTTATAAGAGGATATCTCTCACGGCTCTCTCTCTCCCTCTGAGAGAAAAACTTTTCTCCTCTCGCTCCTAGACAGAGACAAAGCGGGGGGATGGCACGGGGCAGCACAAAGACAGCGTCGGTGCAGCGCTGCGGCCATTAGCGCGCGCCGCCCGGCTTTTAATCGTCCTCGTCATCGTCGCTACGTTCGTTACACAGAGAGCGAGCGAGCATCGTCGTGCGCTCGTCGCGAGAGAGTGCAAAAAGCCGATGCATTCCCCGGTGTGCCGAGGGGGGAAATTTATACGTCGCCGGAGAGAGGAACGGGATGCGCGCTCCGGATTGTCGTGATGCGGCGAGTGTCTGACTATGTGTGTGTGTATAATATGAGACGATGGCTATATGGTAGTTTTGGTTTTCGAGATATGGCGTTGTTGTTGCTGTTGTTTTCGACGGAAAGCTATATAGTTATCGCGCGAGAAATCAATAACAACTTTATGTGCCATTCTTTGCTTTACTTTCACAAATTCCTGAAACGCTGATATTGTTTCAGTAGGAGAGCTCTCGAGAGAGATATATATACAAAAGACAATGAGGGCTTATCGTTAGCTGAGCCATAAGGAAGATTCCTTCTCCTGACACCGGGAAAAAAACAACGATAAAATTGGTTTGTTGGCTTTTGCAATTAAATCAATTTCTATTGTACACTCGGCAAAATTTACTATGATGTATATATATATGTGTACGCGGAAATGTCCACATTCCTCGTGTCACTTTATTATTCATATCCATAAATAAATGACTTTTACCGAGGCAAGGACAAATATTATGCATATACACTCTGCATATCAAAAACATTCCTTCGCCAAGTGCCTATATACTTATATATTTGCTATAAATCATAATCGTTAAATATAAAACATATGTATAATAAGTCCCACATTATTAAAAAAAAAAAAATTACATCGGTTCTACATTAATAATCTCATTATACACACACACAAAGCGACGATAGTGCATAACCGCTGGCTTCCGCTCAGCATCCACTCCCGCACATTCTCCTCACAAATACCTCATTGATGCTCCCTCTCCAAAAAAAAAGAATATCGTCACTCTGACACCCCTTCACTTACCCAAAAATAACCCTCACTCTCTCTGGAAAAATAAACCGCCGCATCCTTAATTAATCACATCCACGCGGCGGCGACGGCGCTCAAGGCCGCGCGCGTTAAATTATTCGCTCAGACGTTGAAATAAGAGAAAAAAGGCAGATCAGACATCACACGCGTCAGAGGAAAGTGCCTCTGGTGCAGGAATTAGAGTATGCAAGGGGGCGCAGTGTGATGGTAAAAATAGAGACGCGAGGGCCGTATACATATGATTGTTTGGAATTTGAATTTTCGGAAACCGTATATATAGGGGAGAGAGAGCTGCGAGGCTTTGTATTTAAAGAAGGCACGCGTTGTTTTACACTTTCATCGAGCTGTATATAGAAAGTCCTCTCTCATAAAGCCGACTGCGATATTTTCTAAAAAGAAAATCGCTATACCCACCGATACATCACCTCTCCGCGCATTTATACAGTTATACACCCAGAGAGCCGAATTCCCCCCGGTGTAAAAGATATATACCCTCGCGTATAGATATACCGTAACCCAACGCGACAAATCCTGCACTACGCGCGGAGATTCCGGAAAAACCTCTCTCCGCCTGCAGCAGCGGCATTCCTCGTTAAAAGAACAGCTCGCGTCTATATACGCGAGTATAACCTATAGGTAGATGTAAGTATAAGTATAGGAAACGACGCGCTCACAATTAGCCCATTCATCGGAGCGCATGCCGGCGCATATAATGAATTCACGCCGGGAGAGAGAGAGAGAGAGAGAGGGAGTGGAGTAGTGGAGTAGCGCGGCGCGGAGGCGCCCAACGACGCACGTGCGTGACTCTCTGTATATGCGTGCAGCAGCAGCAGAGAGAGAGTGAGTGTATAATAGTGATGATCGGCGGTGCACGCGCGCGCGTTCGCTATGTTGCCTCTTTAGGAGTTGCGTTGAGAAGGTTGGGGGGATTCTTTCTCTAGAGGAAGTTTTGGTCGCTGTTTTGCAGGACTGCGTGGGGGGAACGGTCGACATTGAATTATGTAGGAGTAGTAGAGTGATACTTTTTTTTTTAGAATTTTTTTTGTGATATTTTATTGGGTGGCCAGGTTATTAAAATCTTGTGTATTTCAGGATTGAATTTTAATGAGATTTTTAAATTTATATATTGTTTGCATTGTATTATATCAAAACTGCAGAATATTAATATATAAGAATGGTACAACTTATGTGTACGATTTCTAATTTCAAAGTATAACTGCACGAGATAAGTGAAAAGAACAAATATAAGGAAATGTATATAAGGAAATAGAAATAGACCATAAAAGCCTCTATTGTTCTTTCGAACCACGAGCAATTATTTTCAGCGGTATATAAAGAAGAAACTACAATCGTGCAATTATAATTACGCAAAAAAAAGGTTCTTTTCGATTATCCCGAGCCGTAATAATATTTTCCCAACAACCTCATCCGTTCGCCATTTACTTGACAAAAATACTCTCTATACTTAAAAAAACATACATCTGCATCTAATTCCAAATACGATTTACCAACCCACACGCACTATATACATACAACAGCATTCCCCCATTCTGCTCACCTACCTGTTGCACCCTCCACACCTCCCGATGCATCTTTTCTCTCCCCCTTATATACCTTCAACTTGCGTGCGCGCAAGCGATTTCGCGCGTTCACTGATTAAGCGATGGATTCCCCGAAACGTCCCCCCCCCCTTCCCTCTGACTTTTTTGCGGTACGCTCGCGCGCACGCTCGTTAAAGGGAAAAATGCAGTTGCGAGCTCGAACAAAGGAGAGCGCGCCGTTTATCCGATTCGAATTGACGGTTAATTGAACGCGCGTGCGCTAGAGGGGTCGTAACAGATGCGGGTGATTTAGCTTTAGTGTCATGTTTTTTTTTTTTTTTAAGTGTAATTTGGAATGATTTCCCTATTAGAAAATTAAAGAAGAAGAAAAAAGTAGTTATAGACTATGTCGAAATATTAGTTATAAATTGCAGCGATTGTAAAAAATAGTCATAGATCTTATAGCCAGATGTTAGCCAAAAACTGGCTTATTATTATAATTATTATTATTATTATTGAATTAATGTATTATACTAATGTTTGCTTTTTCTTTTTGTTTCAGGTGAGTCAGTCATCCAACATGCATACTCTTACTCCCCCCGAACAAAGCGTGAGTACTTCCCCTTTCTCCACATCATATTATACGATATTTTAACTCTAATCGCGCACTATACATCCTAAAAACCATTACCACGGTATAACCACTCACACGCTTCAAAACACCTCCGACACCCTTATCCAGTCGCGAAACAAATGAACACTGCAGCGCCACATTCCATTCTGCAAAAGTTCAAGATGAAAGACTTGCAACACCTCCGAAAAATCGCGCTGTGACAAATGCAGAGTGCGGAAGCTTCCGTGCGCGGCGCGTCATTTATATTAGCTAGGAATGCGAGAGAGGCTGTTGACTCCTATACACGCATAATATATATACGTATATACATATATAGCAGGCGTTGAGATAGCGTGCACCGTATATATATATACGAGCGGCTCGAATTGGATTGTTCCTGGGGGCTATTTGCCGTACGTGCATGCGTGCGAGAGGCAGATAAGACGAATGCTTTCGCGCTGAAGCTGCGTGGAACAGGAATATTGAAAAATTGTTACTGCAACAGTAATGTTCTCGTCTCGTTTTTTTTTCTTTTTTTTTCGAGAACGGTGTTTATTATCGGCCAAAAGTAGGTTTTGCTTTAAACGTGTTTGTGGATATGGGCAAACAATAGACTGTTAACGGCTCCACAACGTAAACGTCAGCGAGCGCGCAGGGTAATATTTTACGCGACACTTTAGAGGTATAAAATTAAAAGGTTTTACGGGTAATTTTGGTCATGCGCTGGAAGAAAAAGCGAGGGAGAATTCGAAAGTATTGGTTATGCACCGATCACTTTCGTATAGGTGACCTTCGCATTTTTGAGAAATTGTCGGTGCTGCCTCTTCAATTTTAATAAATTGGCCGGATGTTAGATCTTATATTACGCACATACTTATACCGACATTCCTGTTGTTTCTCCTTTCAAATCGCACTTCTCGCAACAAATGCACCGCAACCGCGCGAGAACTCCGGACAATTACGATACCTTTTTATTTGACTCCTCGAAATCGTCGTAACCCCAACCACGGCCGAAAAAAAAATCCAGCAGCCACCCTCCGTGATCGCGGCTGCACTTTCCCGCAGCGCATCTCCCACGCCGTCGTGCTCATCACGCCACTTCTCCTCGCGTTAGCCTCCCATTGCGAACAAAGAAACCCCCTTCGCGCACGATTCCACCTCTCTCGCGAAAAAAATCCTCTTAATTAAGCAATCAACCTCTCACCCCCTTAAACCTCAACGAAAAAAAAAATCCTTCGAAAAGCTCACTCGGCATGCAAATCCGCGCGCTGCCCTTTGTTCTTCTCTCTCTCTCGCGCGCGCAATTAGCGAAGTAGCGAGCATCGTGTATATTTCCCGTTAGGGGAACGGCCGCTGCGGCTGTTAATTAGACGAGCGCGCGCGGCCTCGACCCAGTGCTGGATTTTCGCGCGAGCGCAAGCGGCGAGTCCTTTGTTGTGGCTGTGATGTGTGCGGGAAGGCGATTAGAGCGGAATTCGAGTTCGGGAGAGAGGTGAAAAAGTGTAAGTATGGTGTTTTTCTTTTAAGAAGGAAAATGCATATAATATATATACAAAAGTGTATATAGATGGGGATGAAAAAGGGTTCATGTGAATTACGGATTTTAAGGAGTGGACTTTCCTCGTGAACCGATTAACCGTGCGATTAACTCGATCCTTTGTGAACACGATTCAGTCCGACACTCGGCAACCTATCATTCCTCAGCTTGTAACCAGTCGAAACGTACAAACTCTACAAACAAACCATTTCGCACCCTACTTCTGCTCCCGTTCCCATAAATCAGCCGATTTTTACCTAAAAACCGTCAAAAAAAAATCACCCCCTCTACCTTCAAATTTATTACCTTTCCCGATAACGATACAACATACACTTATATAACGCGCACCCTCGCGTTTTAAATCAACTCTTCGACGACACGAGCTACACACACACCCGCGGAATCGGACGCGACTAATCGAGACCAGAGTGCGCGCAAATTACCCTACACGCGGCGCGGCGGGCAAATCTCCCTTGGAACACTATCCCACACTCGCGCTTAATTGACGCGAGCGGCGATTGAATTATTTAAGGCGTATATGCGCAGGTTATGTAAGCCCTCCGAGAGCTGCTATAGGTAATTTATGCCATGATCAGTTTTGCATACATACATATATACGGGCGCGCACGCGCGCGAGGCACACGTTTTCGGGCGTAGGTAAAGCTGGAAGGATGGGAATTAATAAATAAATGAGTGCGTCTGCGGTGTCGGGTTGCGAGAGGTTTCGGGTATGGCTTTAATGATGAGCGGCGGGAGTATAAATGTAGGGAGAGAGAAAGAGAGGAGGATTCGGAAATTGAGTTTTCGAGAGGCGAGTGCAGCGCGGGTGAAATGTGCCGGCGCGAGATTGAGTGATTGACGGCGGCTTTTGAGACCCGATGAAGTTGTTTCGTTCGGTTCAATATTATATATGGAGGGGTAATTGGGAGGGACGGTTTTTCGATAATATATATATTCTTTTTGAGGAAATTGTGTGATGGTTATTTTATTTTATTATTTTTCTGGGTATTATTATTAATACTGTTACAAAGGTTTTTTTCACGTGAAAGTGAATGGATCATATCATTATCCGCGTGTTTATTGATGCACAACATCGTCAAACGGCCAACTTACGATTGCTAAATTATTGACTATCTAAAAGACATTTTATTGGAAAATAACAGAGAAAGTATATATAAATTACTCTAAAATTAATACTCGCGATTTAGATTTAGTTTCTCAAACTACCGATCGAAATAACGACTCGACTATATCCCCTCGTCAACCCTGACTTTCACATTATTATAAACTCATCCCACACATCTATACCTTATTTCACTCTCCCCCAAGGAAACCACAATCCCCCTCGCCGCGAAATGCCCATAACAGTCAACGGCGACCTTCGCGTCCTCGAGTGACGGCGGTTTTCGGAAAACCCATTAGCCGCATTCCCTTCCACCGAAAAGCCGTGAAAAAGCCGCTCTCTTAAACACTCGCCGCTCTTTTTGCGCTCTAAGCTCTTTTGTCTCTCTCGCGAGCGCGCACGCGCAGCTCATTTGCTGTAATTACGGACGCGCGTTGATTGAGCTCCGATGAGCCCTTGCCCCAATCAGAGGATAATAATGTTGTAGAGCGGGATATGCGCGTGAGGTTATATGTATAGGAATAATCGCGAGTGCGCTGTATGTCGATGGCGAGAGGAAGAGGAGATTCGGAATTACAGCTTCGCGGAATCGTAAGGAGCAGCGTGGTTGTCGTATTTACGCGATTCGGGGAAGGTACAAGTTAGAGAGTTTGAAATGGTTTTTCGAGATGGTTGGCCAGCGATGTTTGTATATTGTAAAAGAAATTGTATATTGCATTGTAATTATGCAATTTAGATGCTGTTACAGTACAGTAATGTTATGAGCATTAAGGCTATTGACTATTTTTGCCGATCGTTGGAATAATTATAAAACTGCTCGCATAGGAAATAAATAATTTCTTAATTTGAATGTTTACCTCTTAAAAGGTAATGATCATTATATCCTACAAAATATCGTTATTGCAACGTAACCGGACGTCGTACTGTAAGAGGAAACCGTTAAAAAATACTTATTTGTTTAATATTATCCAGTCGAATAATCGTTAAACGTAGGTAATAGCCCTAATTAAAAAAAATATATCTATCAAAAAATTACATTAGCTAACCAAGTTCCCTATACAGATGTAAAAACTTACTGTAACAATTAATATATACTCTTTCCAATACATTTTATACTTTTTCTCTCACGATCCACCGAATCCATCCACCACGACCCATCACTCTCACACCAACAGGCTACCATATACCAGCGTTCCCCGCCCGCGCGCACTGCACTGGTGCAAAAACACCTTCTTCCTCTGTTCCGCGCGCGCGCGGGCGTGTATACTTACTTTCACGCTCGGTGTCTCAAGGATGGCGCGCTCCACCGGCGAAAGTCCTGTCCGCGCGTGGGCGAAGGACGCGCCGCGCGTTATGCAAAAAGCGTCCGGCCGCAGGCGATTTTTCCGGTGTCTCGTGTGCTTGTAAATGAAAGGGAATTGACGTTTGATATCGGTGATGGGGTTTGAGAGGATCGTTTGATTAAAAGGATTAACTAACAGAAATAAAGAAGAAGTTATATACAAACGTAATCTTATATCGTTAAGAAAAGAATTCGAAGTATGCCGGCGTTTTACGTCAATCGCGTTTGCATAAATTACTTTTGCATTGAGAAATGAAATACCAAGAAAACACCGAAGATATACTCAAATAGATTTCGCCGTAGAGTAGTAGGTATCCGTGTAAGTAGATAATCGTACCGAAGCTTAAGACACGCGGTCTTACCACTGCTCAGTTTTATCTACTTCACGCGCTACAAGAAGTCGCTACATTTTTTTTTCTGCTCCACTGCTAATATTAACTCTTTTTCGCGATGTCTGAAAACCAAGTGCGTCAGAGCATAATCCAACGTGTCCTAATCGTATGCTAAAATACATATGTATATCACATTTAAATGTACAGATAGGATCGTTCGCGGAACAACCGGTCAATCAAAATATTATAAACGCGCACTGTACCTACAACCTGCGATGCTCAAACGTTTTGCCAGCGCATAAGAAATCAATTGACTGGGACTATACTAATACTGCGATTCAGCAAACCTTGAGAGAAATCCCTGAGGGGTTCATGAGAAAGCAACTTTTTTTTAGCGGCGATGCTATAGATTAATCATCTATTGGCGGAATTAATGAATTCCGATCTATCGTCGAGATAACCTATAACACCCAAGTCTTTTGAAAAGTCATTGAAATAATCAAACGCATTGCTATACCAAAACAAGACGATTGTCGGTGGCAATCTTCCTCCGATAACCTCGCCGCTAATGCAAGAGAAAGCCCCACACCGAATGCTCGAAATATCCTCGAAACAAAAAACACAACAAAATCGTCAAACCTTCACCTTCGCTCACACCCACCTACCTATACCCGAGAACCATCCGTCACCTAGCTCGATGCCCGGCCGCGATTAGAGCCGCCTCTAAGTCACATTTCGTGTCTCGTCGCGAGCGCGCGCGCACTAGATAAGCCACTCACGCGCTCCTAGAAATTTTCATTTTTCCAGCGTTGTCGCGTACAAGCAAAAGCACTAGGCGCGCGTCGCGGAGGAACAATTTTTTCTCTCCTATTATAGGCGAAAGTGTATGTGTGTGTGTATATAGGTATCGGGAACAATGAGCCGCATCGGCCGCTTTCATCGATTGTTATATATAGGTATACGATTCTTTTTTTGCGGGGCGGGTAGGCGCGAGGGGGAGGAGATATATATTTTTGTTATTGTGGAAGTAAGTGTGTATGATGTATTGCGTTTTAAGTGGAAAGTCGAGTCGATAGCGCGTGCGTGATTTACGGTTACGGCCAGCGCGAGCTGCCGCTGCTGCTGTGCGTGATTTAGAGGCAGTAGTGCGCGCGAGAGAGAGAGCGACGCGCGTTGGTTATGGAATTTTTCGCTGAGAATTGCTCGCAGTTCTTTATTTTTGGCGCTTTTTGTTTTCGGCCTGCTACGCGAATCGAAAAGAATTGCGATTCTGCGGTATGAATTTATTCTGCAGTTGCGTTAAAAATGCCGTCTTCGTTTCTTGAAGCGATAAATTTTTTTTTCGTTGACGCGGTCTAAATCTCGTCTTTCTTAATGTTTAGGTAAACGAAACATTGTAACATTTATTACTTCTATAGATGGGAAAAAGAAAACCACTGGTTTACGAGAAATCATATAGGAAGGAAAGCAAAAGTTATAAACCCCGCACTTATCGATTACATTAAAACGACTATGATGTAGATAGACAAACAAAATGTTCTCCCCCCAAAATCTAATACACCTGCAATTAATGGAAATCGCCCCAAATATCACCGCAAAAAAGGCACGTCCACTCCCATCATACACCATAAACATCGCGCAAACCATCCATTTTCCCACAACCGCGATATTCTCGTCCATTACACCTCTCGCTATAAATACGAGAAAACAGACCGCACAGTTCGGATTTCGCAACGCTCGAAATTTGAATAATATACACGACCTCGCGCTCGCGAAAAACGTTTTATATATATATACACATCGTTTCGACAGCGCGCCAAATTACCCGCGCGTCAATTTTTTTATCCTTTTAACTGAGAGAGAAGCATAAATCACGAAAAGTGTCCTAAACCGTGCGGAGAGGCTTGCTCAACGAATGAGAGAAAAGCCAGCCGCAAAACGCACGCCGGGCCTATTAACACGCCTGCAGCGCGGGAAAACTCGCTATGGGAGAATTGTGTGTGCATGTATGTACTTACCATTTGACCAAATGTTTGCGAGGAGGAGGTGGAGGAGGCTTTTTGCGCGTGCGCTGTCTCGGCAAACAACGCCCACGAGCTTTTTGCCCTGCGAGGTTTCGGTCAATATTGAATAGGAAGTCGCGGCGAGGGAGGGCTTGAGTTTACGTTGTATCTGCAAGTGGGCATTTTTTTGTATGAGGTTAAAGGCGGGATGGTGTATGCGTTCGTCGATGTTTTTCGAGCTTTTAAGGGAATGGTTATACTTATTTGCAGATTTTTTTTTTTTTTTTTTATTTATCTGCAACTTTTTTACTGTATAGAAATTAAATACATACATATTAAATTGAAAAAATTATTTGGAAGTTTCTGGATTTGTAGATATGGAAAAGATTTTCAGCTCCCTTTCCAAACTGCTATTTTCTTTCTTCTGCCAATTTTCACGATAAAAAAAGGAACGCAAATACAAATGCAGAAGAATAGCTAACTTCTAAGAACCTAACAACCTGCAGTTGAATTATTCGGCAAAATTTTTAGAAGCAATTAAAAAAATTACTCTCAATACCAAACTACAAGCATCAGCCCCAACAACGAGACGTCAAAAAATTAGAACACTCCTCACTAAAAAAAAAGAAAAACGCAACCGCGTCCGAGCGTCAACGTAATAGACGATAATTTGAATAAATTACGCAAAATCGTAAATTGCCCGCGCGTTTCAAAGCTCTCACTCTCCCCGCTTGAAAACTCGTGTGTGGCATTTGACCACACGTAAAGCACGTGTGTGCACACGCCTCGGATTCTTTAACTTTCGAACAAAAGAAGGGCGGCTGCCGCGAAGAAAAGCCGCGAGCTCCTTATATACTTTGAAAAATTTACAGTCCCAACCCGTCGGAGCCAATAAAAGCCTCACTCCCCGTCCTACCGTAAAATTATTTACTGCGCTTATATATACCTCTCTCTCTTTCTCTCGTGAAACATTTACACCGCGCGTTAGAACTCTGCGCGCGGGTTCGTTAGATGAGCCGGTGAATCACGCAAAAACGACGACGAGCCTCGCACGCGGAGAAAGACAAAAGGAACGCGGCAGCGGCGACGGCGCGGAAGATCGGAAATTCAACGAGAGAGAGAGAGAGAGGGAGAAAGAAGCTGAGGTATGCGCCAAGGAGGCATACCTCAGCGTTCGCTCTCGTCTTTCAGCGGCAGGCCGCAATTTGCCCCGTAATTATTATATTTATCTTTCTCATTCACTTAAGTCGCCGCGGCACGAGAGGCGCTCGGATTTATTTTTACACGAGTGTGTGTGTGTGTATGTCGCGACGCTGGTTGCCGGCTAATTATTGCGATTGCGTATGTGTGTAAGTGAAGGCGCGGTACACTTTTTTTGGCGTCTGGTATATTGTTCGAGATTCGCGGATGTGGGGTAATCGTATGCGAGGAGAGAGAGGGAATAGTGTCGAGTGATTTGCGAGTGGAACGGTTTTTGATGAGATGCGCGGGGAGTGGGATGAGGTCGGAGTAGTCTAGGTTGATTTATTGACCGAAAAATGGAGAATGTTCGTATTGTTTGCAAAATTTGTGATGAGAGGGATACGGAATTTTGGCCTTTTTGTGAAAGTTATTTTAATGGCTGCAAATTTGATATACACCTACATTTTTATTCTATTTTTTAATTTTTATTATTTGCATACATTTATTTTTAGTAGACGATAGCGAGTAAAATGCTTTCCCTTTTATAAACCTTATTGGTTTGATAAATCAACAAGATTACTCTCATATTCAAAATTACAATATTTTAATTCGATTTCTAAAAACGTCTATTACTGATTAATCGAATCATTCCGGAGCACCAATATTTTTCATATTAATCAATCAAAATTCGGATACCTTTCTTCCAATAAATCCCATCATAAATAATTTCAACAAAATTCCATTCATCAAATACTACTCATCAAACATAAAAATAATAACAAATGTAAAACACATTCTCAACAACCTATAATACCACTCGAACACAGCCGAACGACACTATTAAGATACATTTCGCTCATTCATCACTCGATGCGAATTCTCCGATAACGCAAGGCCGATCCTCGTCTACAACCTGTACCCGACACGAGCCACGCACACACACACATCGACATCTATAGAAAGCGATCGCTCAGCCTCTAAAACACACACCCGGCTACCGTTCACCATCAGCATCTCTCAAAAACTTTTGTCGAGTATATAATATACATATCCCCGCCCCCGCACACACTATACACACATAGAGACACAGCAAAACCCACGAGTTCTCGCGGCCGCGCGCAATCGCGGCTAATTAATCTGCACCGCGGCGCGCGCATTACGCCGCTCTCGCCCGCCATTAGTTAATGATGACGCGATGTCTGCGCCGGCGCGCCGCGCGTAACGTTTTTCCAATTAGTGATTTATTGCGAGGTCGCGCGCACTCGCTCAAAAATATATACACACACACACATAAACGGTCGTGCGCTGGTGATAAGGGCTGTATAACGATTATGCGAGTGAGAGAGAGAGACGTGGGTGAATGTAATTAGGGGGAGTGGGGGCGATCGAGGTATTTATAGGAGAGATTGATTTATGGCTGGATGAGGGATATTCTTTTTTGTGCAGAGTGTGAGTGCGGAGGTGGGTATATCGTGTCGGTTGAGTCTGTGGTTGTGTGTAAAGGCTACGTTGCATTAATGGAGACGTGTCGGTAGGTTGGCTTTTTTTCGTATGTAACGTGGTGTGGAAAGAGTTTCGTTTATTTTCTGCGGGGTTGATCGTGTTTGTATATTCAGTTACAAGTGTGTACAGTTTTTTAAATTTACCGCCACAATTCCTCCTATCTTATCAACCTCATCTACCCCTAAACTCCGCACCTTTCATATTAATAATTCTCGTCCCTCTTCAACGTTCCCAAAAATAAAAAGAAAATGCGCCAAACCGGCGACATACTGCAGCGCGCGGGGTTCCGAAGACCCTGTATAAATCGTCCGGCGGCGGTGTGTCGCAGCTGCTGCTACGGGTGGAAGTACAACCGAGCTGTTCCGGATGTATAGAAAAAAGGGCCGTTTAAGTATATATAGTTTAAAAGTCGGAGGATGTTGAGATTTGGAAGGGAAGTATAGCAGCTTCGCTCTTTTTATTCTCTTTTTTTTCAAACGAATTGGATAAAGAGATTTATAGTCGAAATAATACTTCTTTGTTTGTATATAGGGCCAGCTCGTATAAAAATCAGAGGAAGTGTCTATACGACGCTACACTTATAAAGCTCTTAGAACGGCATTTCGAGTCGCCGTGTATACTTCGCAGGTTGAAAGAGCGTAATTGGCCGTAAGTAGTATAGGCTTTGAGAGTGAGAGAGTCTGTTAGATAAAGCCAGAAAGCTTCCCTCGGTTACCGAAGTGAAACAATAAAGTAGATTTTCACGGGAGTTAATGGATTCGAATGGCTCTGTGTATATTCCGTAATTTATTTCGAGCGTATATATTCCCATTGATTCGGAATTTGTAAAAATCCGAACATAATGAAGGTTTATCATCGAAGGCACGCGAGGAAATGACTTGTTGACCTATTGAACGTATGGACATTATCAAATAAAAAATCTCAGTATATTTTCTCGTAACAAATCATTTGCCTCTACCTAGATCTCGAATAATTAACCCTATATATACACGGATACGGTCCTATATAGACTCTCTCGCAGTAAAACAAATTTACCATGCCTCACCTCCCCTCCTCGAATCTATTTGCGCTAGGCCAACGGAAGCCTACATGTACGATAGACCGGCCAAATCGACAACCAAAGCTCCTCGAAAACTCTCTCTCTCTCTCCGCGTGTATATATATATATATACGTACACACTCGTGCACACTTATATACATCACCTATACGCGCACGAGGAAGAATCCGAAGAGGAGCAAGAAAGCCATGCCGCGGCGGCGGCAGCGAAGAAGAAGAAGAAGCGGCAGAAGAAGAGGAACGAGGTCCGAGAGCGAGTAAGAAGTTAAGAGGACGGTCCAGCGCTCTCTCTCTCTCTTGCGCTCGCGCGCGCGCACGCCGGAGGTGATGACCTGCTCAAGGCCACCCGCTCTCTCTTTCTCTCTCTTTCTCTCCGGAGCGAGCGATCGTCCGCGGGATATAGGTGCACGCGCGAGCGAGGCTTGCTCTTCTTAGGAGAGAGAGAGAGAGAGAGAAGGAGTAGGTACATCCCTGCAGTGAGCCGCCATTGCGCGGTATGTGTATGTACGTGTGTGTGGGTAGTTGACACGTGAATGTGGCCCCAGCGCTCGCGCGCGTGTGCACTTGTTCGAGGGAGAGTTGGCGTGCAGATGCAAGAGAGCTTTTTCGGTGCGAGGTTGTGTGTCGGGTGTAGGAGAGTTGCAATAGATAGATAAGTTGTTAATGGGTTGTAATGGTAGAGTGTTTTCGGATAGACAATTTTTCATTGTGGTAGCATGATTTTGGCTAAAATATCGCATATAATATTGGATCGAAAAGAATGTTTATAATATAAAAGATTCGAGGTTTTAATAAAATTATCAACCTGCTCGTACAATAAATCGAAGAATTATCATCAAATAACTGTTCGATCGATAAATATAAATTAACGATTCAAAAATGCATATAACAAATAAACTACTGCACTCCCAATCCTACAACGACACGAATTAAAAAAAGAAAATTCATTGCCCAAAAAAAGCATCGAAAAACCGAAACAAACCCATATCCTTTTTCTCGGATTCCCTCCTCAATTCCCTTCAGCACCTACCTACCTACCTCACCATCATCGCATCTCCTCTCTCATCCACCGCTGCAGGTCCCTTCTCAAAGCCGTTACCACTCTCTCTCTCCTTCTCTCGCTCCTTATCGGTCAAGCACACTGCGGCGACCGGCTGGCCGGCGCGCGAGAGAGCCAAAAATAAACGCGCTCGAGAGAGAGCGAGCTTTTCGACTTCCTTTTGCGCGTGCATATGTATATATACGCGTCTCGGTATATATAACGAAAGAGAGGGACTTTGGGGGGATTTTTATCGGCGCGAGAGGAAGGAATTTTCGGGGCCGCGGGGTTAATTTATGCGTATACGCTGCAGCCTTTTTTATCGCGGGGAGGAGGCGATTTTTTGCTGCGCGAGAAGGGAGAGAGAGAGAAGTTGCGTAATTGGTTATGAGAATTTCGACGGGTTCTTTTGGGGAGGAGGAAGCGCATGGAATTTCGCGTTTGTTTCTTCATTATATGGAGCTCGCTCGCTCGCGGTGTGTATATGGATGCGTTCCGAATGGTTTTTGTGGGCTAGCCGTGTTGTTGTTGCTTTGAAATGCTGCGGGGCAACGAAACTAATTTCATCGAAATGTGCAGAGATTTTTCTTAGAATAATTATTGACTGAGTATGCGCACGCATTATATACATTCCATTAGTGTATAATATAAGAGCGGATGCAAAAACTACGACGACGAATAAAATATCCAAGATCGAGGAGAGTACAGTTGGCGGAATTCAGGAAGAAGTCGCATCGCAATCGCATCATTTTTCCTACTCGGTTTAATTAATAGCTTACGTCTCTATATGCGAATATAAGTATAGAACCGGTCGTCACAGCAGAGAGTCCGGATCTAGCAAAACTCGAATGTATCTATATTTTCGCGTCTCGACGAACGGGGTATAAGTACCCGTTTCTACTTATATCACACGCGTTTTGCAATCTCAACTATCCGACTGTCCCTCGAATATAACTATATAATAGAAGAATTTTTATACCAATATACGCTGATCGATACTTCGCATAAAAATCGCGCTCATCCACACGCGCTCTCGCGAGATTGAAAGAGCGCCTCGGCGCTACGGATCGGATGTCCCGTAATGAGGGTCAATTGGAGTCAAGTTGACAGCTGTGTGTGTGCAGAGCGTCGACGATTTCCCGTGCGATGCTTTCATCGAGTTGTGGTGCGCGGGCGCATTGTGTGACCACGGCCCCGAGACCTGAATCTCGGCTGGCCTTCGTAGGAATCGGTTGGCAGTGCGGGTTTTCAGAATGGATGTAAAAGGGGTTCGAGAAAATTGAATCTCCTATATGCCTGTAACTGACGTTTTAGCTCGTTTTCCAAATATTTCTTTCAACTGAGGACACATATTCACATGAGTGAGAACCAATTTTTAACTCCTTTAAACCGTATATATTTAATGACCTCAACAAAGATAAAACAAACCTCGACCATTTATTAAAAATTGAATTGTGTCAAATATACTCTGACCTGTACAAACTATCTGAAATTGACCATTTGTTAAAAAACAAATTGTTTCAAATATATACAATGAACTACAAACGATCAGAAATTACACACTTCACATATCCATCCCCCGTTTTTTTTTTCATCGTAATTGACAAATTACGACATTTTGCATCGCGGAATAAAGCTGTCTGCGCGTATCCTTGCATAACGGCACGCGCGGATATATGTTCTGCAGTTTGCGGGATTGTCGAGATATTGGACTAATTGGCGTAATTAAAGACGCTACAATAACACAAGTAGCCTAACGATCCGTGATATTGGTTTTTATGACCGCGCCGCATACGCGTGTGCGCGCCTGGAAGATTTTATGAACTTGATCGACGTGCTTCAGTCAATCTATCGCCGCGGCTGTAAACGACCGTTTTATTGACTCTCCATAAACGTATAACGATTTCAACGTATAACAATTGTTGTTGTAAAACTTCTTATGGATTGATACACTGTATCAATAATAATCCACGACAATTTAAACCCTTCCATCGCCAGAATATAAACCTTGCTTCAACATTATCACTATATATCCACTACGAAATGCTGCATTTTACCTAAATATCGCAAAATTCCAACACTGCACCGGCGAATGTATCTGGCGCACCTCGCCGGCCCCTTAATTAAGAGCCCCATCCTCCATCCACTCGCTAAGCAAACACCATATACCATTTATCCCTCCCCTACTCGCTGCATCAGGCGATATACACACACACAAAATCACGCGAAGAATTCCCCGAAAGCACGCGTGGCGAGGAATAATAATCGCGGTTGGCGATCGCGCGCGGCGCGGCCGGCCTTACGCAACTAAAAGAAATGATAAAACAAAAGGTTTCTTCTTTTTCTCGTTTCAGCAGCAGCAGCAGCAGAAGCAGGAGAAGCAGCAGAAACAGCAGCAGACGACGACGGGGCGGAGTGCGTGAGCCGAATCGCGAGCGAAGTCGAGTCCTGCGCGCCGGAGGATAAGAAACAGGATAAAAGTGAGTGTGTCTCTGCGTTAACTCTTTCTTTTTTTCCTTTTAAGCCCTTTCTCGTGTGCTATGCACGTGTATTTATATGCGCCGCTGCTCTCTTTCTCCCCTTCGCTCTTATCTACTTTCTCCTCTCATCTTCGCATCCTCCTCCTCCTCCTCCTCATCCTCTCGTTCAGACTAGTCGTCTTTTTTACGCTGAACAGTTAGACGTTGGCTTAATGAGCGCCGGGTTGCTATACTTCTTTTTTTTCATTCTTACATTGAGATAGCGTGTGTGTGTACTCTTTTCGCGGGTAACTCGCGGAACGCGCTGAATTTATACTTTACGATTTGAAACTTGAGAGCGTGTGACGCGTGGAGGATGGAAGGAGAGAAGGATTTCTCAAAGGCGAAGTCATAAAGCCGCACGCGCGGCTAGGAGAGATGCGTTATCGGGCCGTCAATCAATTTACGGGCAATTTTGCCGCGGGGTGAACCGCTTCGGAGCGGGTTGATAGCGGATTGCAATCGATCTTCATGTGCGGATCAGAGGAATCGCGTTTAACAATGTGAGATGAGCGTCGAACTGATTCTTGAGGATAAAGGTTAAGACGCGCGGGCTGTGCGACTGAGGATCTTATCCAAGTTATAGGATATTGGCTGTGTGATAGTTTTTAAAACAATTTTTCGGGCAAGCATTTTAAGGTAGTTCATCAGACATATATAGCTGCAATATATAAGCTATAGTGATTTTTTGTTGTCTGTTTCATACAACCAGATCAAGTTTATTCGAATGATGGGTGTCTTAAAAAGTGAAAAACATTTTTTCAGGCCAAATTACGTAGTATTGGCGCTAATATTAACAATTAATTATTTTGAAATTTCATATCAGCCATAGCTATAAGAAGCCTCGAATAGATGATCGTTATATTTATATCTATTATAGATGAAGATATTCTTCTTCCCTCTATTAAAACCTGTCACTTCACGAAGTAAACTCAATCCAGATCAATGTGCGAATTAACGATATAGCACAGTGGATTGAAAATAGAATCACACTCGAAGAATTTGATTTACTCATCGCCATTCTACAAGCTCTCCCCAACCCCAAATATCCCTCAAAAATCTCTATTTCAAATTCCTCAAAATTCTACTCCTTCCACACACTTCCACACACACACATACGCACAATTTCTCAAGACCCCTTACAAGGCGCAAGTAACACCGCAACGACAGCGAAGCCGCGGACGAAAGGAACGCCGGACAAAAAAGGCACCGCCACCACAGCAGCAGCAGCAGCAGCTCCTTTTATGATACCCGCGCGCACGTTCGTTCCACTCGCGCGAGCGCGCCTGCGCCCTTTCGCGCTTATTATTTTAGGTGCGACGCATGCGCGTAAAAGGGCGAAAGGAGGACCGGACGGGAGTTTTTGCCTCGGTGTGTGTGTGTGTGCGTGTGCTGGAGGTCCGCGAATGGTTATCGCTTTATTTCGAGATGTGGCGGACGATTGGTGTATATACTGTTGCGGTGTGTTGTCTGCGGGCTGTTGTAAAGTGAGAGGATTTTTTTTAGGGTTGTGTATATGTACAGTTGTTAATGTTTTGTGCGTAATGACTCATGGGTGAGAGAAATATATAAAAGGTGCGGGCAATTGCCTGGAGATTATGATCAGCGAATATTTTTAATTTATGCAACGTAACTTTCTATCGTTATTCAAAAAACAATATGTTTATTTTGTCTATTGAGTTCATTTATTCATTCTCGACAAAGCTGTCATTTCGATGATCCGAATGAAAACGAGACCATGTCACGGCGCAATATCGTAGCCGCGCGCCGTCTATAAAATCTGTCCCGATTTGTCGCAACTCTTCCATTCTTCTTATTCAATTATCTAGACGAAGATTCGATGTAGTATCGTCGACGCGTCCAAGGTCTTCCGCAGCCTCGGGATGAGCCATATCGCGGTCACTGTCTCGGAATTATCATGTCGCGCGCAATTCCAAAACCATCTTTATTCGTTCGCGCGTGTCATCTGCAATTTAAGCCCTCGCCGCACGCAGCGTCTTTGTTGACCAAGAAGTGCCATTGTGGCGAACAATTATTTTCGTATTACAGTTTCATTAATCACGCGTCGACCAACAAAAGCAAAAAAGAGGAAGAAGCGAAACGGATTTTCACGCGCGAAATCGCCAACATGAGGGCAAAAAACGCGTGACAAAGCGAGGGTAAATTCGAGCGTGTTTTTCTCTAATGTGCCGAATTTCACGGTATTAAGAGGCTCCGAGAATACAAAAATTAATGCACTCTTTGAACCGCCGGTAGAAATTGTCGCCTACAACTCAACATTACTCATACTTTCCTACTCTCACCTTACACAAAAAAACTATATACTTCTCCGAACCGAACCGCCAAAAAACCCCTGCAGCACAGTATTACAACACACAGGCTTGCGCGTACACACGTCATCACCTCGCAACAATACGACGATTGCATAACCGCGGCGACGACGACGACAAGACATCCTCTTGCGACGATATCGCCCTAAACAAAAGCGCAGCCCTCGGGGCCCGCGGGTAAAAGTGCAATCGACGACAACGGCGATCGGGTTACTTACCCGCGCGGCGCGCGCATGGATATATTTACGAGGCGCATATGCGCGAGCTGCCCGCGGCATCGTCGTCGTCGTCATCCGTGGCCGACGTTTCCGCGTTCGCCGCTGTATCTTATTCCCCGAGGAGTTGTGCGTGTATGTATGTGTGTAGCAGCTATTGTATGGTGAAGGTATGTGTGACTGCGGAGAGGGTCGAGCGAGTTTCTTGCCCCGTTCCGGTGGGATTTTTGTGGGTGGCGGTGTGTTGTCGGCGGTGCTGGCTTTGTTGGTGGGCATGAGGTTTCAAAGGATGGAGTTTCCTGGGTTCAGATGTTTCTGTGACTTTTAGCTGATGGGATTGTACGAGGTAGAGGGGTTTTAATGTGGGTGTAAGTTAGTTTTGTTGCGTGCTGATTTTTTAAGGCTTGAGATGTAATCTTTCCTTCGTTCTTACCGGTTGAAGTGTTCTTTCATAAGGAAAACTTTTTATTATATTTTAGTACATATCGCTACCCATTCGGTAACGTCTAATCCTTTAGGTAATACATTTTATGCAGAACGACGTATTTATACACCTTCGACACAAAAATATACGAAATTTTCTTGTGCAATTTTTTTCCCTGCAACAGCGACGATATTTTATCACATACAATTTCCACAGTTCCATCTCAATAAAATAAATTTCCAATAACGAACTACTCGTGCATAATAGTTACGTATATATCGCACCTAAAGTGTCGATATACAACGAATTTGTTTATTCCCGATCTCAACATCACACGCTAAACCCATCGTATCTACCTCTTATAAATCCATTACAACTTCCGACATTTCCGCCGACTGCGCACGTAACATTCGGCCATCAATATTCATTTCATCCGCGGCGGCGCAGAAGGCCACTCAATAAAAAAAAAGAAGCTGGCCCTATCTCGAACGAAAGTGAAAATCTTCTCTTCTTGCATGCACGTGTACTTACCACACAGATCCCAAGCGTGGCATATATTGCGCAATTATATCGTCGCGCCTCTTCAAAAACCCAAAACTCTCACTCGACGAAATCTATACACTCGCGAGAGTGACACGCGCGATTATGCGCGCTTAATCACGCGCGCGTAATTACACCTGACACACACAAAGGGATATAGGTATAGAGAAGAAAAAAAAAAGAACGGGCCTTTCTTCGCGTCGCGCCATTCAGTGGTGACTAATTGCACCTCGCGCGACATTCAAATTCAATATTTGTTATTATTATTATACGTGCGTCTATGTATGTGTGTGTACTTTCATCTGGTGCGCGGGATTATGAAGTCGGGATCATTGTCGCGGCCGGGTCGAGAGTGGATGAATGGTCGTGTGCTCAGTGACATAATTAAATTAGAAG
This sequence comes from Torymus auratus, assembly GCA_900474315.1. Lineage (NCBI taxonomy): Eukaryota > Metazoa > Arthropoda > Insecta > Hymenoptera > Torymidae > Torymus > Torymus auratus. The sequence continues at coordinate 62,279 of UXGD01000309.1, forward strand.
AAAGTTACACGCGGTGATTCAATAGGCACTGAATGAAAAATCGATGATTTTTCGTTGTGAAAAAACACAGAGGATGTGTGTTGTTTTGTAAATGTATATGGCTGTGAAAAACCACTTGACATCATTAATCTCTTTTTATGTTGACCACGCGTCCTGTACGTGTAAAGGATAATGCTTCATGTAACGTTTAATTTTTTTTTTTTTTTTTTTTCTAAACTTCTAAACAATTTTTTCATTACTAAACGGCTATGCTGCGTCAAACTTGCTGTGAAAACATGAAAATTTGTATACAAGCAAATAAATCAATCGACAATTAGAAAAAATTTAATCCAGCTTTCCAATCGATAAATACTTTATCACACGCTAAACTTTATCTATTATAACAAGACCGCACAATTTGCATATCCCTTAGATAACCATTCATCAACTTCCTGATCCTTCAATTGAGAACAAAAAAAAGTGAAACCTACAAAACACATCATACACCTCATATATGCGTCAGCAACGTGTCACCTCTATTACACAGGCGATAACGAAAGCATCGCAATAAATCCGCGCGACAAGAAATCTTTATTTATCTGCGCGAAATGACCCGTGCGGAATGTATATTATGCGCGTCGATGAAAAGCCTCGGACTTTGAGTTACGAGCGCTGCATATGTCCGCGCTGCGAGGTCTTAATCGTACATGCCGTTGTGTGGATATTCGGATTGATTTATATAAAGGGAGAGGAGAGGGTTTTGTTTGAAGTTTGATAGAGCGCGAGGCGTTGGCACTTGTTGACTTGGCGTTAAATTCCAGGTGTATCGTAGCGAGGGATTTTTCTGAATAATAAAAATTTTATTAGTCTAGAGCGCCTCAACTTGAAATTCCCAGCCGATTCATTACCCTCGTACGAAAAAATTTCGGCCACCCCTAATCGATAAATCCAGCCGCTTATTTCCATAAATCACGCGCCACCTCCGCCGTTATTCATCGCGAACCGACACATTGTGTCCGTACCGCAGCTACCTATGCACACATTCCCTTCGCGACCTAGCTACCTACCACCCACGAAAAACCGCACGCATATATATAAAATATAAAAAAGGCATACTACGTAGTTTCTCACTCCCGCGGCTATGTAGAAAGCCGGCGTATCGTTTTATTACGCGTGTCGGCGGCATTGTGTCCCGCGGCGGGATTGACGAGATTAGTGGCGCGAGATAAAGGGTAGCACGTATATGTACGCACTGAAAGCCTTTAACGCGTCCCCGGGAGATAATTTTAATCCGTTCCGTGAGGCGCGCGCACGTCAGGATGTATAGTAGCCGAGTGTACGTGCCGGGTTTAGATGTTCCAGTTTTGGAGCGGCGGTTGGCTCTTAAGGTGACAAGAGAGTGTTTTGATAGAGATGCGCGTGTGATGCCTGTGTGTTTGAGGGATTGATTTTTTTAGAGCTGTAATCGCCGGTGGCCTCGTTGGAAAGTGTGTTGAGCGTATATTGGCAGTGGTACTTTTAAATGAAGGAAAGTAGTTTGGATTTTTTAAGCGTCGCTTGTCTTTGTCTATGGTTATCTATATAGTTTGCGATAGCTGGATTATTGATGAGTTGAGTCAAAAGTACATCTTGGAGGGACTACTTATAACTTTTATGTATACATTTTTTTATGTTTGCATTCGTTTATAATACATATGATCCAAAAGAAAATTAAATTTTAAACCAAAAAGTTTGGTATCATTATTAAATTTAAAAAAAAATGCAGAATAAATTGAATGGGTAATTTTTAGTGTAAATATATATAATTTAACTACAGTGTGATAAGAAACAGTATTTCGGAACTTCAACTTCAATCTTCTTCAATACCATGTGAAGTCCACAAGCAATCATTTTTTCATCATTCTGTATAATCGCGATACAAAATACAATATTCATAAAAAAATATTTATACCCGCGCACACATCATCGATACACAATATTCTTCAAAAATATTTGGTAAAATTGAAGTACATTTTCGAAAACGACTCAACCATAAACGAAATATTATCACCTCCCCGATATCTCCTCCAAATAATACCCACCGCAGCTCTTTTCCCGAACCTCTTCGTCTCCGCGTAACGACTTCCGCCATCCTCGCTCCCGATACACCTTTTAATCACTCCCCAAACTTTTACCGTTCGCCACATCTCTCCGCAAAACAAAGCCTAAAACGTGCAGCATCCCGCGGCTACCGCGCGCAAGCTCCCCCGCCGCAATAATTCCACGTAAGCACTTACTTACCTCAAAAGCGCGCCGCACCGGCCGATAGCGCGACTTAAAAGGACCGCGGCGGCTTTTTCGCGCTTATCGCACTTTTTTTTTCACTCGCAGCGCGTAATATACCGTTACACGCGCGCGAGAGCGTAACGTGAAATTTTTAATTTATGCCTTGTTTGCGCTGCTGCGCCGCGTCCCGATGGTATAAGGAATCGCGAGTGGGTTTCGTGATTTGCGTGTAGGGGATGGGAGGAGATGGGTGACGTAGGGACTTTTGCATCAGGACTTCAGTATGGTTGACCCCGATGTAAAGTATGCACTTGCATGTGTGTATATAACTGTGAAGTTCGAAAATTATAATGTGGCTTAAAAGTGCCGAAGAAACGGCGGTTGTATTGTATATGCTTTTATCCGAAGAATTAGCGGGGAATCGTCGTGCGGTATTTTCTTTTTTATTTTACGCGAAACCAGAGAAACGTCACGAGCGCGGATGCGAAGAAGGGAATTCGAGATGCTGACGTACTTAAAAGGATCGGTATATTCGGAAATATGACGGGTTGATGGTGGTCCGTTTTTTATTTCCCATGTTTTTTATCGCGCTATAAAAAATTATATTGCATGTTATATGAAGTTACATGGCATTAAAGAAGGTGTTTAAGGTTTATACCATACACTAAATAAAATTACATGGGTTATTATCGCGGTTTCTTAATTAAATGAATACAAAGTATGGTCAATTTGAATGTTGAAGTGTTTTTTTTTTTCTTCGGGGACAATTTACAGAAATGTGTTAATCAATCGAGGTAGAACAAGTACAAAACCACGTAGATTTACATTACATATAAAAAAGTTGTTTCGTTTAAAGCAATATTAAAACATGCATAGCACTGTTGTGAGTAGAAGCTCATACCCTTCCACATGTAACAGCAGTTACGATTTTCGTTCATTCATATGACTACTTACTAAAAGCTCTCGTAAAAAGTCTGACATTCAATCTGGCTCAAGTAAAAATATAAAAAAATCATTCTATTTTCTCATTAAGTACCCCTGCCCACGATGTCTCCCGGCACGCGCCAATATCCGGCCGATCAAAATCACACTCTCTACACTTTTTTCACCCCACTGCTTTATTACCCATGATAACGGATTATTACTCAACGTCTGTCTCTCTCTCTCTCCTCGTTCGCGTGGGCGGCGCACGCGCGACCTTCCCACGCCTATTGTTACACTTTTCTGCGTGGACGGATTTCGAATTCCGCGCGCCGCCGTCGTTGCTGACCGCTCGAAACATGTACCTATAGCATAGGTCGAGGATTTTGTTGAATGACAATGGATGACGCGTGTGCGTGTGACCTGCTTTTTTTCTTCTTTTTCGTCTTGCTGGCGAATATTAGAGAGAAATCGTGTGGATTCTAGAGGGACGATGAACTTTCGCGCGTACGTGCATATGATTAACATCGTATAACAATTGGATAAGGGGGAAAGAATGTCTATATAACGGTGAGGTATAAATAATATAAATGCTTTCTTCTTGTGAGTTTTTAATTCGAGGATCGTTTGTGTTGGAAGTTAAATTTTGTGTGTGACGTTGGATCAAAGAGTAGAACTAATGTCTAATGAATTCAAGACGGTTAAACCAGTTTCACTAATTTCTTCTATCAAGTACATACAAGAGCAAGAGTATTTCTTCGCAATTTTTACCTACACCACAACAAAGGTCATTACATACTAAATTAACTTTTGCACCTTCATTCAATTACACTCAACCCGACGCCCTCGCCTCGTCACTCTAATCTCTCCCCCTTCATAACCCCTCCCCCTCATTCCATTACGCAACGATAAATTTCACCTGCCCGCAACCCACCTCCAACTAACCACACGCGAAATCGAAAAAAAAAAAACATACACCCAGCGCCAAAAGCTCCGCGTCGCCCAATAACAATGAATCTTCCGTGGCGGTGGCGGCGGCGGTAGTGCAATTATCGCCGTCGGCACTTAATCATTTTCCCGCCGCCGCCTAATGCTAACAAACTGCCTTTGAGAGCCGCCGTTGCGCAAGTAAACGCGCGCGCTCGTGTATAAGCAAATTAAATGTATACACGCGCGGGGTTTTAATCCTTACGAGGAGGCGTGTGTATATGTAGATAGTTTCTTTATTTCGCGGTTGAGTGTGTGCATGGCTGGATGGAGCGTGAGTTACCGTTTCCGCGAGAGTATAAGGATATAGCGCGGGTATTAGGAGGAACTGGAGTAGGTGGAGATGTATGGGGACGGTGGGATATGCGTGAATGGCTTTTTGTTTGCGTTATTTAGTGGATTTTTGGGTTCTTTATTTGGCTGGATGAATATAGTGGCTTGTGAGATTTTAGTAGCTCGAAATGAGATACATCCGAGTTGTATATCTTGAATGTTTTTGCACTACTTGGGGATAATGTTTAAAATAACTCGCCAAAATGATTTGTACTTGTACTAACAATGCTATTCTGATTTAAAATCAACGATTGATAATCATATATTAAACAAGTATCATCTATATTGTTATATAAAATATTACACTGCAGCTATTATATTTACTAAAAACTAGTCACTACACACGTGCCGACGCTATTGACACATCCACCATCAGCCCCCATATAAATCACTTCTAGGTAAGCAAAAAAGACCCCAAGCCACCCACAGCTACGCAGTCACGTTTTTATCGCTATCTTCGCACACCTCACCTATAGACCACCTCCTAGATCTCACGTTTCCCATATCGCTCGCGATCGCTGCCCCCTTCGTCACGTCCTCTCTCTCTCTCTCTTCCTATTTATCCTAATCAGCACGTATTCACTCAGCGTATGAGCCGCGTGGTGTCGCAACGCGTGTCTATTGATACCGCGGCGTCAATTAGCGCCGACTACGTCTCTGCGGTAATTAAGTACGACGCTGCGGTGGTGCGCGGATGGATAATCGAGCGTGAACGCGCCGCGCAAAGATATGATACACGTACACGCGAGGGAGGTGGAATTATTAGTGCGTGAGAAGATGGAATTGCAAAGCGGGTGATTAAGGACGGAGTCTAAACGGTGCACAGTGTAGGATAAGTGATTTTAGCGTTGCGAGATGATTTGATTTTTTTGGGCTTGGTTGTGTCTATGCGTGTGAAGTACGATTGGGTAATGCGCGGGGGTTACGTGAAGTGGATGTGTTTTTGAGAACGTAAGATTGGGTTTTCGTAATAGGTAGTAGGTGAAGTGGCGTTGGTTCGGTTAAGGAATTGATATTTATATTTAAAACTAAATATACTTTTACTGTGGATTGTGTTATATATAGTTATTCTCATGATTCAGTATGGAAAGACTTCAAAGAAAGATTATCTATTATTTTTCGTGATTTTTTCATTACAAGTATGTAACATATTAAAATTCTCAAACATTGAAATATTCTAAATTAGAGTAAATTGAAAATAATATTAATGTAAATGGAATCATACCGTTCGACCTACATAAAACTCAGTTCTAAAAGTGATTTTACACCGACGAAAAGAAATTATAAGGTAAGTCGGGGTAAGACGGTCATTTTTCTCGTTCGTTATCTTCACTTATCCGAAAGCTTAAATAAACTATATGTCGCCAGCTTCCAAATATGAAATATATACGTTTTGTAGTTAATTGTTTAAAAATGATCACTACATTGTTATGCAAGTTTCTATTATGAAATTTCAACGAGTCGGGCGTCTTATAAAGT
>UXGD01000310.1:0-68185 GCA_900474315.1 Torymus auratus
TGTGGAAAGTTCGATTTCGAGCACACGCTTTTTGCCAAGCGTGTGGGAAATCGAACTTCCCGCACGGAGTGTCGAAATATTTTTAAAGATAATGTGAGGATAGTTGAAGATTTTTACGGATTTGTATACGTTTTGTTATATTTTACATTTCGTTGCGTTTACTCTTTGTTGTTCTTGTTTCATTATACGTTTCTAAGGATTATCAAAGTTTCTTATATATCATTATTACTAAAATTTTTTTTAAATATTTCTTTTTTATAAAATTAAAGAATTGGGCATATCTAAATAAATTCAATAAATTTCTAATTTTGCAATTTTTTAAAAATTAGTGTAAAAGTTGGAAATTTAATTAAAAAGTAACATGACAAGTAAAAAGCACATTGCACTTACTAAAACTACATACAAAAAAACTATAATAACTTTAAAACTTAAAAGTATGAAAACGAATTTTTTAGCCAGCTTATAAGCTGCGTATACGCAAAATCACGATAATGTAATTATTCGTTCCTAAAAGGTTTTAAGAACAGACGAGCTCGTCGGCTGAAACGACTTTTTGCTTTGAAAATCGACTTCAAATAGGGAACAATTCTAATTAATAAAATATTATACTAAGGATAACGCTAAGGATTTGGCATGATAGAACGAAAAATTTGAAAATGAAAGTTTGAATGTCACAAAACGTTACAATAAATATTGCTCATTAAAAAAATGACATTTAAGTTTCAACGAAATTATTAACGTGTATATGTATATACATTTATTTGTATATAGAGATGGCCCGTGTGAAATTGTGAACAACTTTATAAATCACGCTTCACGCCTGAATAATTTCTGAATTATTTTTCCGTAAACCATATCTGAAATCCTATAAAAAGACAATAATTCCGTTTTCGTCCAAATCGGAGCAATAATAAAAATTTCCATAGAAACGATAATGCCTTTTAATGTTTTTAATGAGCAGTATTTATATGCTGTAATGTAACGTTCAACATTTTTTTCCATCACGCCAAGCACCATAGTATAAACTGATATTTTCTGTATTAGAATTATTACTGTTATTACATAATTGTTCATGTAACAGGTCATTTTTAGCTGGTAGACAGACATATAACAAGACATACAGCTTATTTTATTTTTCGAAAACATTTAATAAAATTTTAAAATTAATTTTATTTGTCTATATCGAAAAAACAATGGAAAATAATTTTTTTTTCATTAATTTCCAACAAATTAAATAATATTGAAACAAAACTAAAATAATATCTCATTTTTTTTAATAGAGCAATGAAAACTGTTTTCAAAACTTCTATTTTTTTTCCAACCATAACATTTGATTTCAACGACCATATCAACATCAGCACTGCCCGATGCAAACATTCAATCAAAACAATAATAAACACCACTCACTCGACAGTCGAACTCATTCCGCGAGCCCGAGCGCCATCTGCGCGACTTCCCGCACGGCACAGAAAATGAAAAAGACGAAAATAGTCGAAGCACCTTATTATCTCTCAGTATCTATACAACAAAACGACGGTGAATGTCGTAGAGCGAGGTTATGCACCGGGGACGACGACAAGGATGAGCAGCAATTTACCAAGACCATCGTCAACTGAATCTAAATTGGAGACGGAACCGTCCAGCTCCGGGAGACACTGCTGCGTCAATGGCTGCACCACTGAGTTCAAATCGCGCGGAAACCGACCCATACATTACTACTGCTTCCCCACGTCCAACTTCGAGTGGAGAAACGAGCGGAGAATCAAGTGGAAGCGGGCTGTTGTCAAGCACAAGTGAGAACCCGTAATTTGCGTTTGTTTATATATATAATAACTGTATAGTAGAATTTTGAAATTTGTTATTCTTATTATTCCAGTCAAATTAGCGACGATTGGGAGCCAAAGAGGCGCACAGTAATATGCAGTGCTCATTTTGCTGGCGGATCGAAAAACGAACACCCACAACATCCCGGATACAATCCTACGATATTCCCAGGTGATCCAATTGATAAAGAGGCACAGGCTATTTCGAAATTCTTACTAAATTCGCAAAAAGTTGAAAAGAGTAGCAAAGTCAAGAAACAAAAAACGGTTGTTTCTTCTGCAGTGGCAAAAGCTGTAGCAAAGGGTTCCATTGCAGAGGATATAAGCGAAGAGCTGTTACCTGAACATGTTGAAATCGATGAAAACTTTATTATTAATCAGAACAATGTGCCATCTATCATTGAAAAGAGAAATGATCCTCCAGAGGTTAAAGATGTTACATGTCAAGTTTGTTTTATAGATGGTGAACCCCTTAATGATTTGAACATCGACTATGCAATATGCAATTTGAGAACTGAAAATGGTATTTGCTGTGCAGAAACACAAATTAGTTCACAAAATAACAGAGGTAGGAGGAATTATGCAAAAAGTAAAGAACCAAAATCAGAACCCCTTTCCAATAATCTATGCCTAACAGAAATCAATTTTAGAGGAATAGCTTCAATTCATTATAAAGATGATTTATTAGACATAGGTGGAGTATGTTTTGATGTGTTTAATTTATTACTAGCAGACTTACCGCAAATGACTCGTGTCTCAATCAGCCAATCTAACAGACTACTAATATTTTTAATGAAACTGAAACAAGGTATAAGCTATACTACTTTAGCAACTTTATTCAACCTTCCTTTGACAACACTACCTCGAATATTTACTGAGACCCTTCAAAGTTTAGCAGTTGCCCTTGAAAGTCAAGTATACAGGCCAAATAGGAGGACAATTATAAACAATATGCCAGAATCATTCAATAGTGTTTATCCAAATTGTAGAGGAATAATAGACTGCATTGAGGTTCAAAGAGAAATACCCGAAAAAGCAAAGGACAAATTGCATTTTTATTCTGTGTACAAAAACTGCTCTAGTTTCAAAGTATTCCTTGTTTATGCACCTAATGGTTTTGTTATGTACAAAAGTAAGTGTTATAGTGATGAAAGATGTGACGAATATATAGCAAAGGATAGCAAATTTTTAAACTTCATGAACACACCTGATGTGATATTAGCTGATAAGAATTTTCCTAGTATTAGAGCTGTACTTGAAAACAAAGGAGTTGTTTTTGTTACACCGCCATTTACGGAAAACCCAGAATTACCTTCTATAAGTATCCTCACAAGACAGATTATTCACAAAATTAAGATATTCAAGATATTATCATCCGTACCTCTAGAATTAGTTCCACACATTGACGAGATTTTGCAAGTTTGTTGTTCTCTGATTAATTTAGAAATTAAAATGAAAGAGACATCAAAAAAGTAATGTACTGATCATAAATTAAAAATATTTTTAACATAACTATTAAATCTGATATTTTCTAGTCTCAATATTGTATTTTTGTACAAAATAAATATTAATTTTTATAACTTTACCCAAGTTTATATTTATAATATCTTGTTACCCACCCTCAAACCACTATATAATACTTTTTTAAATATTACACCATTGAAATTTTGAAAAGTTGTTAAATACACAGATACTTTATAACTGATGTTGCTTAAAAACCTGTTACTATATACTTATACATTAAATGCATATCTGAGTAAAAAGTATGTTTATAGGGCTAAACTGCTAGATAAATATAAATGCTACTATTTTAAAAATAAATTGTAACTTTTGATTAAACTAACGAATTTTTTCTGACGAGAATAAACAATCTTTTGACAAGCATCATACTATCGATTTTCCAAAACAATAATACTACCAAAAGCATCAACTTACGACACTGGTACTGCAGACATGTCGATGGGCAGTGAGCGAAGCCTTGGCCGCAGCAGCCATGGTATTCTTCCAATTGGACCCCTTCACCGTCAGAATCGCCTGGTAAGCCAGAGTATGCACATGAATCCTCGTGAGCTTCCTGGCCCCTTCGATTCCCTCGCCCCTCGTCCTTATCAGCTTAAACAACGCCCTCATTTGGTCCAACACCGTTGCAACTCGAGGCGTCGAATTAGCGACGAGCGACACGTTGCCGTAATACAACGAGTTGTAGAGATTAGCTATTTCCTGCTCGTTCATGCCGAGGCTGTCGGCGTAGGGGACGATCATGTTGTTAAGGTCGGTCATGAGGCTCTCCTCGACGAATGAGGCCATCTCGAAGTGAATGCGCGTCGTGGGCAACTGGTTGCGCATCTGCTCGTGCACCTTGCGCAGGTGACTAGCGCGCTCGCCATCCTTGAATGGATAGCTGTCCATCATCTGCAACCCACTCACGATAAACACGTGGGGCTTGAATTCCGGCAGGATCTCGTTTAGTTCCTCGAGGCCGCTTGCTTCCGGGTTGTGCTTGTCGTTATGTATTATGTACCTAGAAATTTAGTTATTGTTACGTTTATGATACAAATAATATGGCTATTATTATCGACATTATCATATCTCTCGTGATTAATATTAAAAAATTTATAAACGGATAGATCCTATTTAACGTGAGAAAAATTTGTGGACTGTTTAGAAGAGCAAAGAAGTGTTATAAATTTTCGATATATTTTTTAAAGTAAAAACTAAAAAAAAAATTTTATTGACTAAAGTATTGGTATTAACATTATTAACAAATTAAAATCTTCAAATGCAAATGTAAATAGTAATTAGCCCTAAAGTACATTACAAATCATTCATGAGCTTTCGAAATTGAAAAATTACACTTGTTATTCTCCTTAAAATGAATTTTAAAACTAGTTTATTTTTAAATTAGCTGATTACCATTTTCACTTACATCATATTATCATATATATATCAACGTTGTTTTAGTTATACTACTAAATTTACGACAGTTCAAACAGGCTTTAAAACTGATAAGCTTCTTCCTCTTTTTTATCACAATTACAGAATCTATTTTGTATAAAAGGAATAAATTACACGACTCGTAAATCACTAAAAGTGCCTGTTCAAATATTTCACAAAACTACAATTTTAGTCTTGCATAAAACAAAACTTTAAATTCTTATCTTTTTCTGAAAAATAAATATCATTAAATCGTGCATATTCACAAATCACCCTCCAAAATTGCATCAATCATCACACCTATTAGCCCTTGCACTGGAATACGGGCCCCAGACCTCGCCTCTCTTGTACTCCAGTATCAGATGTATGTCGTCCCTCTCGACCTCGCCTCCGACGACTGTGATAGCCTCGGGTATCATTTGCAGGAGAGACGTGGTCATGCGAGCAGCGAGGACGACGTCGCAGCCCTCGCGCACCAAGCGCATGGCCATGACGGCGGCGTTGCCACCGATCGCCGAGTATGAGGACGGGTACGAGCGCGCCGCTGCCACCAGATTATCGAAAAGTGTGTTGTTCGACATGAATCGCCTGTGGAAGAGTGAGAGGGTTAAGTAATGGGTGGAAGTTTGTAATTGGCAAGCGGGAGGTGGGATATAAATAAGAAACATTGAGAAACATGGAATTTAATTAGTTTAATTTATAAAGGGAACTTTGGTGAATTAGTTATTATTATTGTAATTTTTTGTGTAGATTTGGTTTATTTATAGAAAGGTACTTTTGTTCTTAGATAATTTAAATTCATGCAAAACAAATATTCATAAGCCATTGGAAGTAACAAAAATTCTTATGATGAATCATCACATTTAGATAAATATTTTTAAACACATTTTTTTCTTATGAGTACTTAGTTTAAAAGTGTAAATAACTGCAAAGCTATTTAAATATTTTTGATTTTAGTAAAATCTTTAAAGTACTTTTATCTCCTTTGTCTTTCATTCATTGTTTTGTTCTGGCTTTTTGTCAAAATATTTATCTCATAGATGTAGTTCTTTATCAAATTTGGTAAACAGATAGCATCACACAACAATTGCATTAAAATTCAAAGCCAAATCAATATCTTAAATGAACAGTGCTTTAAACTCCACAATACCAAATAACGATATTGGCAACAATTCAGAAATGGCTAAAATAAATGAATTTACTAACTCTGCTGCTGCCCCATGCCTAAAGTAGTAGGCAAAGCTCTTGAGCAGCTCCTCTTTGTTACTGATTTCATCAAAGTGCTCCGGCTGTCCAATTTCCTCTGAATACTCCAAGAGATTGCTGGCTTCTATGTAGACATCGGTGCAAATGCCATAGCCAATGGCAACCCTTGGTCTGGGACTGACCGTGTGCCTGTCTTCCAAGTCCTGTAAGGCTTGGAGAACTGAATGTAATTTCCTCTGGAGCACATCGCTTGAGTTTCGATAGTAGACAGCCAGAAGGATTGCTACGATTGTGAAAAAAGTACCGTACTTGACTCTACGGTTGCCCATTTTGACTTGTTGAGCCTGTAAAATTTAATAGATGTTTGACAATGATAGACATAATCATTCCATAATACATATTACAAAGCTAGCTGTTATAATATTTTTTCATAAATTTTTATCTACTTTTTAGCTCTCTACCTACTATATCTATCTATTTACAAAATAAAAAAACTGATATTTCAAAAGAAAAGATACGATCCCTAAAAGCCACAGTTCCTATAGATCATACCACAAAGCGCCTATTTCAATTATGCTAATGCTGAACAGTATCTCTCACTACAACCTATTCACATTTCACATATATAACACATTCCCAAGATGCTCGTGGGTGCAACCGTGCAAAACAACATCTGATTTTGAATTTCAAATTTCTACGAACACGCTCTTTCCTTTTCCTGACCAGAATCTTTTTCATAATACACGCTCTTGCTTCACCGCCGGGCCCCGGTAATAAACTTGCTCGGCTGCCGCTTACTTAGACTTTTTTTTGCACAGAAAAATGGAAAAATCCGTATGAGAAACTGTGAACAAACGCCGAACGACGTATTTCTTTCCCCAGTCCCCTCATACACACACACACACACTTATATGATAAAAAAAATTCAAGCATGAAAGAAAGAACCTCGCGCCCTTGACAGAATCGAAAGAGGGTGCAAGTATTTATAGGTTCCAGAAGCGACTGAGTTCACGAGCTTAGCCACACCAATCGGCACACAACTTTAACGACCCGCACTGCAAAAAAATTACACCCACACACCACGCAAACGAAAAAATTCACCTTGTTTACCTCCTCTCGCATCGACAGTGCAGCACGCACTACAATATAATTAAGTAGGGAAAGGTTTGGTTAGGGTGTGCAATAGATATATGTATATATAATGTGTACCTATGGTATAGGCACGAGCTGCAGCTCTGCGATAAGTATGCGTCCCGTCGTTCGGGCCGGCGTCCGCGCACTGCGTTTCTGCGTGTGCCACTCGCCAATTCCATCCGCGCGCATTCAGCAATACAACAGCAGATTATATACTTACTCATATATACTTACTTGTTATCCGCAAAGAAGCCTAGCTACGGGCGAGATTGAATGTGACGTGGGTATAAGTAGGTATTGTGTCGACGGGCGGTAGGTATTGATGGGTAAATAGCAGCAGGGATGTGTTGGAAAGATAAATTAGATAAGCTGATTATAATGATAGATGTATTGTAAAATAAGGTGTACTAGAAAAATTTTGAATTATTGAGTTTGCAGAATATGGAGTTGAAAATGGATTGTCAAAGAAAGTCAAGTTTATTCAGTGATAAAGAAAGAATAAGTCTATTTGCAATTTAACGCTTTATTTTACACTTATTGAATTTTACTTTAAAATTATCGGCGAGTGTGTCGTAAAGTACTAACATTCAAGTACTCATCGTAAAAAAAACTTTATTATTCTCTTCCAGACGACGTTTTTGAAATCCGGAACATTCTGATCGCGTGAAGTGCAAACAATAAAGTTTCGACAACCTGCTCACGCGCTCTTATAATTAAGTATTCAATAACACTTACAAAATTACGTGTATAATACTAAATTCTCTTATATACTCTTATCATTTACTTTCAATTGCACCTTAAATCTATATATGCACCTTACACCAACGAAAAGAATGAACAACACACCCATAGCTCCATATACGTATTCACTTTTTTTTTTATTGAAAAATATTGTTTTCATCATACATTATCCTATATTGTTACCCCTTACAGCCACTAAATTTTTCATCGTATCTTTAATAAAAAGTAACGTTTTTTTATTCATTCGTCCACGCGCGATATGCGGAGGAGAGGCTTACTTCCAGTACGGACTTCCGACTCCCTCGTTGGCGAGAGAGTGAGAGAGTTAAACGAAATGCACACGTATTTATATTTTAGTACACTGACAAATAACACCATGACGGGTAGGAGTACGAGTTGAAAACACACACAGAGCGCTCGTCGTCGTCGTTTTCACAGATCGTCGAGATCGTCGTCGTCGTCGTCTTCACAGATCGTCGAGATCGTCGTCGTCGTCGTCGTTCATGTCGTCCCAATCGTCCTCGATTATGGCCTTTTGTTCGGCGTCCACGCCGCCGCAGCTCGAGCGCTTGCACGGTGGCCGTGGCTTTTTGCAGCAGGGCTTGCGCTTTTCCAAGCACTTAGCCCGCGTTCGGCCCATCAGCTTGTTCACGAAATCTGAAAATTGATATAGGATTTATCGTGAATGATTATAGATGCATCAAATTTTTTTTAATATTTTTAACTTTTAAACTCGATCAATGTAGATAAACTAACTTTTGGATTATCTTATCTTGAACATGGTCCTAGTTTATATAAAAAAATTTAAAGTTTTATCATTTTTAAGATAATAATTAGTAAATGCGCAGATATAACATTTCAAGTCCAATTTGTTCAATTATATAACTTTAATATATCTAAAAAGGTTAGTTTGTTGAAACAAAATCAATAACAAACCCAAAACTTAATATTACAGCGCTTGCGAATGAGTAAGTATTATAGATTTCAAACCTGTAGCGCGCTGGATGAGCCCAGGGCCTGGCTTCGTCTTGACGCACTTTCGCTGTCGGCGCTTTTTCTCCGATCTTTTTCTCATGATCTCCTTCACGGTGCATGCTATGTGCATCCCGTGATAGGCGATGTACTGCAGAGTACATGCAATAAGGATGACGAGAACGGGCAGACTGAGGCTCGCTTCCACGTCGTTGAGGACCGCGTGGACGGATGCCGGCAAGAAGTCGCACATCGTGTTAGTTCGTCTTACTTTTTACTGCGAATTTTGTCCTCTCCCGTGACGATGATAGTAATGACGATGATGATGATTATGGTGATGATGGTGGTGGTGGTGGTGATGATTGATGATCGACTTGGAATTTGGCGGTCCGATCAAGGGGGGCCGAAAAAGATGGTCGCGTGAGAGAGGAGGCTAACCGACTGAAAGCAGTCGCGGAAGCGCGCGCGCTAAGGCGCTTTTGTCTCTCTCTCACGCTCTTTCTCTCTCATATTCTCTCTTTTGTAATGCATACGAGTGTGCAATGCAATAATGCTGCGTATGTGGATGTGTGTACATATAAATGTATATAAATGTATGCAAAAAGATTGCGTGAAAGTCTCGTTAGCCGTTTATTCATTAATGATTCGTGAAAGATGCACGAGCGTTAAATTCTTTTCTTATTTGCCTTAATTTCCATTAAAATTGTAAGTCGTTGCATGCTATTAATATTTTTGTACAACATAGTTCAAAGAAAAAAAAAATGAAAAAAAAAGCTTGAAGCTCAAACATTTTTGAAATGCAAAAAAACAACAATGATTAATTTTATTTTTTCTTTTAATTCACGCGAAAAACTCATTCGTGATCGCAAATAATTTTGATAAAAAAACCTTATTAGATAAAGTTTTTATTTTGAACTTTTATACAAAAACATTAAAATTGGCGTAATAAATTATAAATTAAATTTTACAAAACCGTATCTTTTAAATACTTCATTGCTTAGAGTGTAGATTTATTTTTTATTTATCTTTATCGTCAGTGCTTTCTCTTTCAATTTAACCAGTGTCATCATTTCCGACACGCTAGCACACCCGTTCTGCTCAAAGAACCTAATAGCATCGGTTAGACCATTAATAGCTTCGGCGGCCGATGAAGTCTTATTTTCTTCACACATGTTTGCTGCATCTGCAACAAGTAATTACAATTGAATAAGTTGATTTCTCGACAGAAACCGGGGTGAAAAAATTCCGTCGGATAATAAATAAAATATATGCTAAAGACATATTTTTGTCGTTGCTCGATAAAATAAAAAAGTATAAAAGTACTTATAATCTTAAAAAACATACTAATATGTAGAACTTTACCATCAACCATATCTTCGTTAGAATCCTTGACAATTTCAATAATGTGATTATTATCTAAAGTTATCCTAGAAGTCTCGTGGTTCTCGGCGATCCACTTGGCCACCTCATCCCCGCTTATATTCCTATATTCGTTAATTCGTCTAAGAGTCTCGAAGATCACCGAGACGTTCACCTCCTGCACGCCGTCGGATACATCGAGTATCTCCTCCGTCTCCTTCACGAGCATCTTCCAGCACTTGACGATCGTCGAGGGCCTCACTTCGTCCCAGGCGCTGCTCACCCAGTAAATGAAGTCTCTCAAATTGACCTTTTGCAGGAAGTCAGCCATGCACTCGCCGTCCTCCTGCGCGCTGACAATCGACCTCAGCAGCTTGTACATGTAGTTGAGTTTAACGCTCTGCAGGCTCTCGTTGTTCATGGGTCCTATTACCAAGCTGAGGTTGTGGAGGATTAGATGGATCTGTAGCTCGCTGGTCTGACGATTCTGAAACGCATCGGACGGCACGTTCTCGACGATGAGGATCGCCTTGAGGGGCAGGCTGCGCAGCTTCAGGAACTCAGTGACACGCGGCGTGAACTCATGGTCGAACCACTCGTTCAGCACGTCCCCGTCCATCCACAGACTCGTCTGGTGCGAGTAGAAAACCGGCAGGCAGTGTTGCAGATTCAGTATGGTCGTCGACTTCACAGACTTGCCCAGCACGACCAGCGGAAGTTTTAAGCTGCCGTCCGCGTTGCTGCACGTCATAATCGTTATCCGATCACCAGGGAGTCGACGCCCGGGCAGCGACTTGTAGTTCAGTACCGTTTTGTCGCACTTGAAGATCTGACAGCGCAGGAGGGATTCCTCTTCCACGGCGTTCGCTAAGGTCGTGGTCAGCTGGTTCAGCGCGCTATCCTCGATCTGCTTGGTCTCCTCGCTGAGGTCAGGAACGGCGTACTTCCGCTTCCAGTTTGCGAACCACTCGCTGCTCGCCGTGAAGCTGTCCTTGCCACCCAGTAGTTTGTTCAGCTCCAGAGCTTTCTCTAAATATAACAATTCAGTGGACATTAGCTTTTTGTAGGTCAACAAACTAAACAAATCAAACTCCTAGGATACTTAAAATTTTACCGTAATATTTAACAAAATAAAAAATTTTAAATGACATCCTTTTATTTTAACTTTGTGATTCATCCAAAAATGAAGAAAAAGTTTTAATTTGACTTAACAGCGTTGCTTAAAGAGAAAGTTGCAATGTTTTACTCTGGCTAATTTTACTAATTACCACCGACATTGTTTCCAAAATATTACATTATTTTTTCCCTTCTCTTTCTCTACGATCCCTCAAATCTAACATACCTCTCAACATCAGCCCTGACAGCTGAATGTTCTGCATCCTGCACTGATTGTACCATGCAATGAGCGCCTCGTCCACGTAAGGACTATCCTCCGAGCGCGTCTTCTTACGGTTCGCCGTCTCGTCACGCAGCGCGTCCCGGATCTTCTGCTCGTCGTGAATCCATCGACGTAGCGTACTCTCGCCGATGCCATATTCCTTGCGCGCTTCGACCTTCGACCGCCCGGCCTTTATGTCGTCCAGAATCTTCACCTTCTCCTGCAGTGAAAAGCTCCTCACCTTCTTCTTTGCTGTGGGTGTGGTTTTGTGATTAGTACATGATACACCTGATCATAATAAATAAATTGGTGTATTTTAATACATACATAGAAACACTAATTGAATAAATTTTTTAAAAGTATTATTTAAAAATAGATACTGATTTATTTCGGAGTTATATAATTCTACTTTTTCTGCACAATATCGGATCAATATGTTGTTTGATTAAAATTTGCATATACTAACCAGAGTTATCGGCCGTTGAGTTTGCCATCCGGCCGTATGCTAATTCATTTGTGAGATACATTTGTTGAAGATTGTTAGGATCACTAGCTGTGAAAAAATTTAATCATGTTTCAATATTTTAAATTTATACAATCATTGATAATAGAAATGTGAATAAATAATACTGTAAAAAGATACCTGAATTCAAATAAACTGCCTGAGGATTATTAATTATTTTGTTCATATTATTAGCACTGTATGTTCCATCATCATCTATAATTTTCAAAGGAAGATTATTACATTCTATAGTGAAATAAATGATGAATGTTTAACTTAAAATTATACACACCCGCAGACATGGCGGTTCAACATAAAATAATGGATAGACACCTAACTAAATAATACCCTGCAACAGATATAAATCAATTTGTTAATCAATTGTAATTTGTAAAATAAGTTCAGTAATAATTGAAGGGCTGCATGGAACATATAACGCACGATACAATGTAATGTACACACATTGTCTGTAACTGAGAATTAATACTACACAGATTCAATGTTATTTTATATATATACATCCCGAATAGTCTTTTCACAAAGGTATAGTAATGATTCAGCAATTGTTGTACCAAAACTGATGTAAAATATGAAATGGAGTAAGATTAATTTGAACTGTTTCAGTATACAGTGCCAATATTTACAACAACTACTATAAACTATACTATTGCTCAGAACTACTATATTTTTAAATGAAAATATGTTTTTTCGCGTAAACAATACGGACGAACAACAATTTCATAGTCGAATATATTCGAGAACAGCATATTCGATATGGAAGAGCAAGTGTATCACAACAATAATGTGTAGCATACAAATATTGACGCTATAGCGGAGAGCTCTACATTACCGGCCTCGGAATCTTAACTAATAGCTTATTTAGATCGCTAAATCTTACATCTGGACGAAAATTTACGTTCCCTTTTTGCACGAATCGAACGAATTTTACGCGATTCTACGACTAAACTGCACACATCCACGTTATCGTTACCATAAATAGGAAAAAATCGTCCGAAAAACATTTGAGGTTAAGTCGAGCGTAAATATGCGCTGTGATAACTCCCGTCCGCCGTAAAAACAACCCATTGGAATCCCTCTTATTTTCCTCAAAACACCATTATAACTGTCGAGAAAGCCGAACGGCGACAAACCCGCACCGCAATCACATACTTTTAACACAAAAACCGGAACTTTTAACTTGACTTTCCAGCAGCAACATTCGACTATATGCGCGCGTTGCGATAAGGCGCACCGATTTCTCGTATACCGTCTCTCCGCCACGATACACGCACTCAGCAGTAGCAGCAGCAGCAGCAGCAGCCGCCACCGTGGAAAACACCAACAAAGCACACACATCAGCCGCAGCTGAGAAGACGAAAAAACGGAGCAAAAAAACGAAAAACCAATACTCACCAAGAGGAGCATACGGCGGTAGCATAATGACCCTTCCTCGATCAATTCCCAGTATCCAATTCCACTGTAATATACTATAGAGGAACAAAAAGAGTACAAGCACCCGTGTGTTTCTCTTTCGGTCGAAATATATCCCCGCAACTTGTTGGGCTCCGAATGCTCCGATGCTCCGAATCAATATTGCCTGAGCGTTACAGTTATAAATAACCTAGAAATCTGCATTCCCCGCGCGCGGGCGCCTCTGTATGTCCCCGTCGATTTCCTCCCCAAACCCCGCGTTACTCGGTGATCACATCCAGGATCCAGCACGGAGCAGCAGAGTGCGACTCTATTCTCGATTACTAACAAACGCACAGTAGTCGCGCGCACGGGGGCGGCTGAAGGGCCCGCAGCAGCAGCACACACGGGTAAAATATTGCACACGCAGCGCGTATCGGCGTATGTAAGGCAATCGCGCAGCAAGCGGCCGAGAGATAGTTGCCTGCGTAGACCGCGACTCCCGCGCGCGCCAGAGACTCTCTCTTGCTGGCTGGCTGTTGAGTAGGTAACGCGTACACACACGTTTACGTAGGTAGGTATGCTACCTATACTGCAGGGTTTGTGTCACGGTGAATGGAATGAATCGAGGGATGCTGACGAGAGCGGAGGAGGAGGAGGACGAACGAGGGGGTGCGAGCGAGAAGAGGTAAACAAACGCACACGCAATGTGCGCGGGAGGAGTGTATGGATAGAGAAGAGAGAGAGAGAGAGAAACGGTCGGTAAGGCGGTCGCGCGAGTAGCGTGATAGCGTCGCCGGGGTATCGACCGATGAAAGAGAGAGACGGAGAATGTGATGGGTGGGAGAGAGAGAGGGAAGGAGGGAGGGAGAAAGAGAGAGAGAGGTGCAGCCGAGCGGGTGGATTGAACTTTGGAGCGAGTGAGTAACGCGAGTAGGTGAGCTGGCTTTTTTTGGTATAGTTAAGTTGTTGCTGCTTAGCAGTTGGTTTTTCGAGTCCCGGGATTGGTGCGGCGAGTTCCCGCGTTGAATTTAAGTACAGTGGAATATGTCATATTCGTTCAGGCTTTTTTTTAATAATAAAAAATTGAGATGAGTAGCATTTGAATTCTGTAAACTGGAATTAGATTCTACTTTGGAATTAATTTTTTTCATCAAAGTCCTGTTAAAAAAAGTATCACGAAATTTATAAAGTATTACACTATTAAAAATGTTTTATTTTAATTCATTTTGTCGAATGATTTCGTATATTTCTTTACACTTCTATAAAATTCTTTCATTCACTCCTTCACATAATAGGTATAATTAATGTTTTGCTAAAAATAAATTAGTTTTTTGATTATACTTATTATAGTAAATATCATGTCCCTACTTAGATGATGCAAATACTTTAAAAATAGCAACCACAGTTTCAAATATATGTAGACAATCGACTCTTTATTCCTCATAAGTACATGGCCAACATTTCTGTATACATATATACATATAAATTTTTCTTTACATCAATTTCGTTACTCCGCTAACTATATATGATATATTCTATACAAAATAAATAAACTATTCAATATCGTATAAACAATTCGGGACTTTTTCGCTTCGCTATACATCGCAACACTTTTGGGGATATATCCTACAAAAATCATTACAAATCGATAAATAAAAAACGCGAGTAATAGGCATGAAAACTCGGTCAGCCTATAAATAAATCTCATGATTTTGCACAGATTTTT
Source organism: Torymus auratus (assembly GCA_900474315.1). Lineage (NCBI taxonomy): Eukaryota > Metazoa > Arthropoda > Insecta > Hymenoptera > Torymidae > Torymus > Torymus auratus. The sequence goes on from UXGD01000310.1 coordinate 15,189, forward strand.
CGTACAGTTCACCACAAAACGCGTGCAATAAACGCGACGCGGTCAATATAACGTCCATCGCATCATTCGATTTTTCGTCACAGATTGATGATGGACCGCGACGTGATCTTTCCCAGAACGCATTCCTTGATTTGCGGCCAGAGTTCATCAGTCGTGGTGCCGGAGAACTCCCGGAGTACTCCGAGTTTCTGGTAGTACGTGAGCACCGGTTTCGTCTTTCGCGTGTATTCGCTCAGTCGCTTCTGGACGATCTCCGGACGGTCGTCCGGTCGCTGGCAGAGTGGCTCGCCTGTCACGTCATCCTTTCCCTGAAACAATATTGTGAAAATAGATACAATGCATAAGTATCGGGGAATATTTTTTTTTAGATAGTTTAGTAAAAAATATATCACTCACTGGTACTTTAGGATCTTTGTACCCGACGTTGTACACTCTGCCGCTGGGCACATGGACCCACCGATTCTTCACTCTTTCCAGAATCTCGGCGTCCGGTACGATGAGGTTGATCACCAGGGACGTAGGGTGCACCGTTTCCAATATTTCGGCTTGTGGCACGGTTCTTGGGAATCCTGCTCAACAAGTAAATAATTTAATTTATCATCTGTGTATAAATATATTTATTATACACTATGTGCAGGTAAATTTACTATATGTACAACTGTTTTCGTAAAAAAATACACCTCACTGATTTAAAAAAATAATATAAAAAGCTTCGAATAAAATTAAAATATAAATGTTCAAGTACTTTACCTTCAGAATCAATTAGATTTAAAAAATAAAAAAAAAATAATGAATTAGTAAACGTAAATCACTACAACAATTAATTTTTAGTAAAAAAAAAAATAGAAAGTTAATATACGCATTCAAAAAACACTTACGGCGGTGAAACATTCATTGACAGCGGATCTTTACAGCCTGTTTTAGGTTTTTGCGCAAGCTATTAATCGAAACTCCAAAAAATCTTAGACAACGTTAATAAGTTAAATAATATTTTCTTTTATTAAAAAATAAATCACAACTTTAAACAGTCAAAAAAACGGTTTAAGCGTTTTTCATTACAAATGTACAAAATTTCTGATCTATCGGGATAGAATAATCCATATACTCATATAGACTATCTACTTTACCGCCATTGGTAATTTACAATATTTAAGGCTCTCCCTATACAATTATTGCTGATGTATGTTCATATAATCGGCTGCAAATATCTACTATATACAAAATAGGGAATATTCGTTCACTCGATCCTCGGAAGAGTTACAACGTTTTGAAGTTAATGTTTAAAAAATATATAATCACGGTCTTCTAAAATTGTACAAATTGTGTCTTCTTATACAAGCTATTATGCGTTACATTTCACTGTATCACAGTTAAAAACATAAAAAAAAAGAATATGACAAAGAATCGCCAAATAAACGAGACAAGAAAACAAATCGACAATAGGACCCTCAGGGAAACTATTACAGCTTGCACTTTGCCACGCATTCCTGGATCTTTGGCCATATGCTGTCCGTCGTTTCGCCAGCAAACGACTTGAGAAGGTTCATTTTCTCGTAATAATTAATCACTGGCCGGGTCTTCGTTTCGTACTGGTTCAGCCGTTTTTGCACTATCTCTGGCAGATCATCTGGACGCTGAGACAGGGCCTCACCGGTCACGTCGTCTTTGCCCTGGATAAAACACACAAAAATCGTCTTGTCTAATGCCTACTACAGTATTTCCAACTTGATCTTCGGGGTTTGTGCGAACGATAAAACTTTGACGCTTGGTTTTGCGTGATTCTTTCGTATCTTATAAAGTCAAACTTGTCGACAGAGAAGAATTACCGACAATACCATGATTGGTTCTATAGGAAGAATTTGAGTAATGCCAAATTTTAATACAGTGATATACGTTGTAAATAAAAAATAAACTCTTGATTTCAAGCTAATTAATATAACAGTCAAATTTATACATATTTATCGAGATGTCGATAATTTCAAAGGCGCGAAATTTGAATTTTCGAAGAGTTGAAATTCAATTTATATTATAAACTTCGAATAATTTACTATAAAATTCGAGCACATTAAACTGAAATATTGGTAATAATCAATAGTTTTCGAAGGAATCACACATCTGCAAACTTATCGATCGCAAACCGATTTTAACGTCCATCCTCACCGGCACTTTAGGATCGTTGAATCCTATGTTGTAAATTCGACCGCTGGGCAGGTGGATCCAGCGGTTCTTAAGTCTCTCTAAAATTACGGAACTGGGCACGTCAACGTTGATCACGAGAGACACCGGGTGGATCTTTTGCAACGCCTCGGCTTGCGAGACCGTTCTCGGAAATCCTGTGTATTCGTGACAAAAAATAGCAACAGATGCGAATGATGATGATGAACAATGATAATCGAATCGACTTCGAGTATGTGGAGTTTTTCGTTTTCGATCCGCGTTAAATTTGTTATTACAAAAAACAATCGTTCAAACAAAAATTAATACAAAAAAGATGCAAAAAAAATCAAAGATGCAGTTTTAGGACATACGCGATAGTCGTAAATCATTTTGAATTTCAATAATTTATAACTATCGTGATTTTTAACAAATTATAAAAAAAAAAAAAAAAATTGACACGAAGTTACACTAAACAAAAAGATGCACCTATTTTAACAACATTCCATAACTCACCGTCCAGAAGCCAGTTTCGACCCTCTAAAGCTTTAATTTCATCGCTGATCAGCGATATCATAATATTATCCGGTACCAGACTCCCAGAGTCCAAATATTTTTTCACACTATTTCCAAGATCTGAAAGAAAATAATAAAAAAGTATAAGTTTCAATAACGACAATACGAAAATGTTTCAATTTACTTTTAGGAAGCCCAGGGAGTGATAACTAACACACTACTAGGGAATCGCGGACGAATCAATCCAAGCAATCAGCCACGTTACCCCCTCGATTATCGTTCAATTGGCAGTCGCGCGGTTAGCAGCGAGCGAAACGCTTTAGCGACCCCGCGATATGCGAAAACATCATTCATAGTCTGAACCGATTGACATATCAAGTAATTCATTGTATGATATGCAGTAAGATCGAGTAATCAATTTTTTTAATCTTAAAGGCAGAGTTATAATATTGTATTGAATATTTTATATGACGGAATTCTATGTTAAATTAATAGAAAATTATTAAATCTTATGATTAGACAGTTATTTAATTTAACTAGGTTCAACAAACCTTATAAAAGAGTCAGTAATGGCTTTTATCATCTTTCATTAATAACTTCTATTATTTAGCAAAAAAACATTAAGAAAAAAAAAAAAATGTCGGTTAATTAATACCTAAACTAACAATTCAAGAGGATGTCATCGTTAACTGTTACCGACCGAGCAATTAATTATAGTTTTTAATAAATGTAAAAAATTATTTACTTGAATATAATATGCAAAACAAAGACATCATTGCTTTCCATAATGAAATTTCCAGGAAATTCCAACCAGCAAAATTTCAAATCGATATTCCAAATCGTCGTAAAATGGCTTTTGATTTTTGAGCGAAATTACAAACCAATGCCACTTTTTTTTAGAATATGGATTTTAAACTTTGGAGCATCATTACAGAGAGCAATGTTGTCTTCGTTTTGTATATGTATATCCAAATATAATTTTGTAAATTAATTGTAATCCCGTGTAATTTGCTCGGTTGGTAACAGTAGTACCACTCCTACACTAAATCACTACCTACTCCCATTGACGCTGTTATTTGAAATAAAACGGTAGCGAATAGCGAACGAACAATTACCAACACCAAGATGGCTCCGTCGGTAAAACAGCTAGACAATATAAATATAAACTCAAACGTACCGGTCTGATTGGCAATGTGGAAGCGCAGCTTGTCACCGCTAGATATGTGGCTGACGTCGAACTGCTTGACGATGCGGGCGGAGATGGTGCCCTTGCCGGAACCTGGTGCGCCCAGGATGACGGCACGGAAGGCCGCCTGAGCGGCACGACCGGCGGCCGCACGGCCGCTCGATAGCGCTACCATGTCCGCCTCGTCCTGATGGGTCCCCCGGTTATCCGACGATCTTTGAACAGACGAAGATGTGTGCTATAGGTTTATTTTATGTTGAATTTTTCGGCTTCTCTTTTTGTTATTCTAAGCCAATGTTTAGCTTTTCTTATATAATTGTAGTATCATCAGAATAACTCGATTAACAGTGAAAGACTAAGTCAGTGAGATAAAAATTTTAAAATGAAAAGAATAAGGGATATTACTAAATGTCGGTAAGTACTATAGTTGAATACTCCAGCTCTAATATCCTCTACTTATTTAGAAGTTAAGTTTTTGAAAAGACTTTTTAATAATTATTGAAATTGTTTATTCTTTGTAAAGATTTTGTAAAGGGCGGTTATGGGTGGTTGGATAATCAATCAAAAGTTGAAAAAAGGATAATTTGATAATGTCGGTAAGTGATGTCGATAAGTGATGATCGCTATGCATTGTAATAAGGGATGTTATATTTTTTATCTTAACATTTTTCTTAGTTACTTTGGTCATTTACTGTTCCTCGATTTATTTTAAAAAACAACACAATCAAAATTATTATCAAAAAACTAAATACCGCATAGATTAATTAAAGAAAGTATGGTTTTGGAAACCATAATTATTGCTCCGACGATTCCTCAATAAAAATCTTTAAATTTTTTCCTTCAAAATGGACAGATGGTTTGGTGGCAGTATATTCGGCAATTTTGCTGACTTTTCATTACATCATACACATCTATATAATTTTTTTTTTTTTTTAACTAAAAACTTTGGTTTGGTTTAAACTATAAATACATTTAAAACGTCAATAATCGAGCTAAATAATATATAAGACACGAGTTTCATCCTCCAAGAATTGATCGGTGCGGTCGTGCCGGTGCCGTATCAATTAATTGTAACGAGGCAAAATTAGAACGCTCGATGATACAGCACATTTTAAACTTTATCTTAATAAACAGCACAACTGGAGCAAGTATTATAATGAAATGTAGAGATGTAATTTAGAGAAGTAAATGTATAAATGTATTATTTCAAACATATATGACTATAAAGTGTTTCTTCTTTATTTGCAAATTCCTTCGCAATTCTACTTTTCCTGTTTACCCTCAACTATATACGATAAACAAACATTATCTATAAAAAAAGCTCTTCTACCAACACCAAAACTTTACCATCCTCAGCAGTTCTACGCAATTTTAAACGAACCAATGAAATCATATATGTAAAAGCATGCAAATAAAATACACTTCATTTACAAAACTAAGCGCTACATTAACTCGCAAGCTACCTACTGCACCATTTTTTTTTTAATTCGAACAATGAAACAATGCCCACATCCACTATATCCCCCATCGTCGATGCACCGCTATAAAACGCGTCTGACAGCCGTCTATACCCCCACACCGACCTATTAAAAGACCATCACACGCACTTATATACGACTGTTCTATACATACTCGAATAGTAAAACACGTTACGTCACCCACGCGTGGCACAAGTGTACGCGCGCGATCGCCAGCAGCAGCTCGTTATAGTACTTATACGCGAAAACAATATAGACGACCTTGTGACGCCGCCGCCGCTGCCGCCGTCAGAGGTATTAGGCGATAAGCTTTGGACTTTGGAGCACGCGCGCTCGTCAAGATCGCTGTAATAAAACCGGAGGTTTGTAAGTACACTCGAGGTTGGACTTTGATTCTCGTTGTTTTACGTGACCTAGAGAGAAAGTGTATTTAATGAAATGTGTGTGCGTATATATATATACACCTCTAGCGCTTTGTTTACCAGGAAAACGTTCCACTTTAGCACTGCCAAATTATTTTTGGTCTTGTCGAAAAGTCACACCACCACCACCACCCAGCGCGGATAAACATCATCTACCCGCGAACTAGATCAGCACACGCGCGCGTCTCTCTCTCTCTCGCTTATTTCTAGATTCCCCCTCGCGCGACTTGTTTGTTTTGCACTTACAATACTTACTTACCCCTCGTTCACTCGACAATTTTGCGGGTTTTATACGTGCGCGAAATAATTTATCCGAACCACTTGCGAAGCTCAACGGAACGCGAATGAAGAGGCGCGAGGGATGACCCGCTTATCGTCTGTCCGCGATATGTATACGCATGCCAATTATTGCTATATGTGCTTCGGTGGTGATAAGCCGTGTTTTGATAGTGGCTGTGTATGCGTGTAGAAGAGCGAGTAACTGTAACGAGTCTTGAATTGAAAAGTTTTTATGCGTTTTAATATATATGCTCGAGTAGGTAAAAGTTTTTTAAAATAAGTATATATTATGGTATTATAGTGTAGGTCACCTCGACAGCAAAAAGTGTAATATAGAGGCTGATGTTTACTTCTTCTATGAGAAGAGAATTTCAAGTGTTGAGCAACTTTTCTATAATCGTGCAATTTTATATAATATACACATAGTATCTTTTCAATCATCCGTAATCATGATAACGCGTTTTTTATTATAACTATGGCGACAAGGTCTCTTCAATCGCCCTGTAACGACCAAATCAAACCCACCATTAATCCAATACACAAATATAATCGGCGCTCAAACTTTTTTAATCAAACGTCGCCGCGACCACTTAATTCCTCCTCCTTCGACTTTATTATATGAACCCAAAATCGATCCAATCAATCAACTCCTCCCCGGGGACGCGAAGGACCAGCGAAACACAATACGCCACTCCGACGAATTGAATTCTCCCGGAAATAATCGAGGGGAATATTGCGCAACTCGAATTCCAAATGCCTGTGTATGCAGTGTGTTCACTATGCGTAATAACTCGCAATTCTGCCGGTGTATAATAGGTACGCGTGGAATCCTGGTATAAGGAGTTGTTCGGTCCATTGACTGGATATTCATTCTGATATAATAGCAAACAACAAGTGTTTCCTTGTGGCTATACATTTATATATAAGCGTGCGATGCTATAGTAATATGTATGGATAATGAGTATTGATTATCGTACGTATAGTAAAATATTTAAATTAATTGTGTAATTCAAACATAGATAAATTAAAGTAACGAAGCGACGAGTAAGCTGCATCACATGTGCACCGCGCGCTTAATTACGTATACTTCCGCACCGTGCCAAATATTAATTTAAATATAGAAAAAATACTCCGTTCCGCTTTCAAACCCCAAATAAAGCGCTAATCAACCATTTCCACCGTCTAAAAACGTTCTCCAAACCAGCACATATATATATACCAACATCAAAACCTCTTCAAGCACAACTATATACATCCAGCTCCAACCTCCACGCACGACATCAACACTCAGCACTTTAAACAATACACCAAAATCCTCTCACGTAAAATCCCCGGTTTTTATGTATACCTTGCCCATATCCGCCAACGACTATATATTCTCCGACCTTCGAGCGAGATGTTCCACTATACAAGTATATAATACGTCCGAGCGCGTGCGCGCCGCGAGCGCGACTGATGAGCCCCGCGCGGCGCGCAAAGATGATGACGCGATTCAACGCCGCGCGCTTCTGCGCGGTCGGCACTGATGTAATTGCGCGATTTTCACGCGGCGGTAGCTATAGAGCAGATGTTCGATGAATGGGGGAAGAGGCCCTATTGGAGACTGAATGAAGGTGAGACGGTTTCGTAAAAATGAATGGGGGTTGCGTCACACGTGCTGGACGCGAAGAAGGTATATAAGTGTATAATTGTGTAATAGGGAAATGGAGTTTTATTTTATTGCGAGTATTTGGTAATGAGAGGTATTAAAATTTAGAAGGAGAAGATGATTACGATTTATCATGTAGAACAGTTAGCCACGTGTAGATTTTGAAGTAAAAATTACTGTTTGCTGTAGTAAGCGTTGGATAATAGACTTATTTTCTCGTGAAAACTACTGTAATTTATAATCAAAATTGCTATTTAATTGTATACTGAGAATTAGAAAATAATAGAAATTCTCACAATATAAATTGTACAAATTTCCATGAAAATATGTGTCCATCCCACGATAACCATTAGAAATAATAAATTTTCTCAATTATTTAACTGTATCAATTAACTATTGACTTTGACCCAATGAATAGTCCACTATTATACTATAAGTATGTTATAATCAGTACACCCAGATTTGCCAGAATTCCTCCATTATCCAACACAAAAGCTGAACCCGTCTTTATTACATCATACCCTTTGTATCTCCCTCCACACAACCCCCAAAAATGTCCAAACCTTTATACAAACTAAGTATTACCATTTCCAAACCCTTTCAATCGAAGCCCCAATACAACACAACAACCACACGCACAAAGATGCTGCGTGAGCAAGACACTACACTTCCGTCTCCCTCTCGTGATGACGCAAGCGATCGCGGGCCAAGTTCTTTATGTCGAGTACACGATGGGGAGGGGGCGAAAGCGCGCGCCCGCGTGCATTTGGGATTTCTCCGAAGTTCAAGGAAGCGCGCGCGCGCGTTTTGGAGATGTGCCATATATGTATAGCGTAGTGTATAATAAGTATAGCTCCAATAGTAGCTGTTGTCGCGGTATTGTATGCGAGGAGTCGTTGAAATTTCAGATAAAGATATGTATATATAAATAAATATTTTAAAATACATGTGTTGTATATACCGCGCTAAATGATTATAGAATCAAACTTTGTTTGTCAAAGTGAAATTCAAACCGTCGAGTACTGTGTTTGTTCCACGCAGTATAGCTTTGCACAGAAATAACAAGATATAACAGAATCAACAATGCATCATAGGATACGTTATTATTAAACTTTAAAATTAAATTGAAACTGTATGGGAGATCGAATAACTATCGTTAATGGAACGAAATTCAACGTCACCTCCGACCACGTTTAAGTACATAAAAGCTTAGACCGAGCTCAGACATCAGCCAAATATTGAACCGCTCCGAGGGCGAGGGCGAGAGAGATTGTGCGCGATAAAAGTTGATCAAACACGGAAAGCCGGAGCACCTGCGGAAGGCAGGATTACCGAGGCAAATCTGTTACGATCAATTGCGCGGAATGGAGTCGGGAATAGTTGGAATGTTTGAGGTTGGTGATATATCGGCGTACGGTTTTGCGTAAGTTTAAGTAGCTATTGGTTTTAAATAGCCGTCGATATGGTTTATTTTATTTTTATACACACGTGAGCAATGTTCAAAGGTCGAATTTTATAATTATAATTGTCGAGGATTGGCAGAGTCGATCATTAGTGGACGACCGTATACACATATATTAATTGGTAAAATGTATTAAGGTAGCATAGCTTTATTACGTGCGATGTGTATTGGCATGTGAACGTGGCCGATTAAAACAATGAAACTAATTTCATTAGTTCGAGTGTAAGCTTCCTGTATATGATTAATGATGAAAGTTCGTCTATAACCGTGCGCTAATTAATTAAATATAATTAATAAAAATAGATAATTTTAGCTTAGTTTTTAAAAAGGATTAAAATTCTGAAATGAATTTATGCGGAAATTAAGTTCCAACATTTTCAAAGCTTTAAAGAAGCTATATTCGACCTGCTTGTAATAAGATTATTTTAAAATTCCAAGAATAAACTTTGTAAGCGGACAATATTGATTACGTAATCTATATTCTTTTGGACTATACGGCTGCTCGAAAGTCCAATAATTTCGCTTCAACCATAAAATAATTAAAGAAAAATTAAAAAGAAAAGAAAATCATCAAACCACATCAAATTTAAACATTTTCATAACATCAAAATCCAAAACAATTTCGTCCCACATTGCAACAACCCTCGTCCCCAAATTCTCGCGATTAACGAGCCGCGAGCTCTGACGCGCGACGTACAGCGGGTATTGAGCGGCAACTATCTACTCTCTCGCGTGCGCGCGATTTGTACGCCCGAGATCCATCCCGTAGTCACGTGAGAGCAGACGCGCGGGGGTGGCATTCTTTTTTTCGGCGGTTAAGATATAGAGGCCGTTTGATCGTATTGTTCTACTGAAAAAGGACCAGAAAAACGCTAAAATTTTAGTTTAAAAATTGTATGCTTTATGTTACCTTTTGAGCGGCTATACGAGGGTCATATTTCTTTTGTAGTTCCATCAGAAATTCAAGTCTAATGTACTATATGTATCAAAAATTTAAATTCATTTTACATGAAGGAATATGATCTGTACAACCGCTTTGAAGGTAAAATATAGACAAGTTTTGAACGAAATTTTACTTCTTGTCTGATTTTTTTTAAGTCAGGTAACATTTTGTCATGAGAATAACACACGTGAGATCTCGATCATCGTGAGCTTTTTAAGTAGGGTGGCTATATAGTATTTCCGTGTTATAATTGCCATTATAATCTATGATCCCAACTATATTTACAAGCTTTGTGTACAATTCCAGTGGATGGTTAATTTTTTTTTAAATTAAGAAGACATGTTTGCAGTTGGTTGATTGTTCAACGAGGATCGTTAAAAATGACGGTCACGATAAGACAACGAAAAAAAAAAAAAAAATTAAAAAACCCTAGCGCGAGCTTTACACATTCATCGCAAATACGAAAAACAATTTCATGCTATACTCTCTCTTACTTACTCGAAGAGCCATTGCAAACCATAGTATACATCCCCGGCCGACGACGAGGACGGCGATGGCGGGCCGATGTACCAGGCGAATAGCAGCGCCCCAAGTAGCCCGATGATCGCCCCGATCGAGCGCAGGCTTCGGCTCATTTTATTCTCTTTCTCTATTAGGTACTTAAAGTATTCTCGTTATCCTGGAACTGGTTTCGCTGGCTTGGCTTTTTCTTTCGTATACTATATATTGGCTACTACTACTACGTGCGGCTTTGGTGCAAAGTTCTATGCGGTTAGCGTTTACGAGGAAAATAATGTGGATTTGATTTTATATAAAAACGAAATTATGAATTAGTAATTCTGAAGAAATAATCGTATGATACGTTACAAATGGATGAGTCTAATTGTGGTCGATATGTTGTTAGAAACCGATGCGTCAGAGAATCGGAGACTGTTTTTTTTTTTTTTTTTTTTTTAATTTGGAGTATGCGCAGGTTTATTTATAAGAATTTTACTGAGTGCGAGAGATGTGAGCATCAGACGTTTTGTATTGAAAATACACAAGGTCAAGGAAATCTATTCTGCTATAGGGACACTTTATAAGTACGCAAGTTTTGCAAAATCTGTAAAAAAAAAGGTGTGTAACGTCTAAGATGAGAATAATCACAAAATAAAATAAAAACAAATGAGCCAAGTACTGAACAAACAATAGCACATAAGTCAATCGTTATTATTAATTTAAACGTTCATTTTTTGTATTCGATTGATCAGCTAGCAGAAGAGGTTATTAAACTATTACTTCACGTACATCGTCTTGAATCTTGTTTATTATTAAAGAACGAGATATATTATTTACATAACACGTAAGTTTAACTATATAGTTGCGAGTGCCATAAATGACTTTCTTACTCTTTTTGCATTGTATACATTTATGTACTTACACGAGAAAAGCAATATACCTATATACACAACACATTCTCTTCATGACAAAAAGCAGACTTTAGCAGGTGTTGTACAAGTACATGGTTAAGCCAGTCAATCATATACTTATAAGTAAAGAGCAAATTAAGCACATGAAGAAAGCTCGCGAAGCAAATATAAATAAGCTTCGAGGTTAGGATTCGCAAAAATCCCATAACACACACTTTTAACGCTTACAAAAGTGCAGCAGCCGCAAGCATCTTGGCTTTCTCACGTAATGACGGTTGTTGCGCGTGGCCCATTCATCGTCACCGTCGCAGTGTCTCAATCGCGTCCACTGGCACAACGTCGACTACGAGCTACCGTGTGTATATGCGTACATGCAGGCACTATCAAATATACTGGAGTGCGCGTGGACTTACGTAATGTGCGCGCGCGCCGGCAAGCGAGTTGTCTGTGTGGGGATGAATTGAAGTGCGAAAGGGTGCTGATATATGTGAGTGTATATATAATGGGTATAATTGGATTGTTTGTCGGGTGATGCGAGAGCGTTTGCTTGCTGTTTGCGGTCGCGGTGTGGTGTATTTGGATTGAAGGTATATGACGAGGTAGTAAAGATGGATTATATGGTTATTCGTTATACTCGTAAAAATCGTAAATAAAAATGTATCAATGCAATATAAACGAATAGTCCATGCAGCTGAAATATTAATAGAAAATTGTTGTATAATTATCATAGATTTCTAAAAGCTATGAAGCTAAAACACGGATAAACGCGCGCGATAGGTACTAATATTGTTCGACGTAAAAATGAAAACACAATCGACTTATTGACAAAGTAGCATTTTATTCATATGAAAAACTAATACAACTTTAGGGATCTAGGTCCACCTGTTTTTCGCAGATCCCAACATGATTCTCAATAAAGTTCGGCAAAAAAATAGAAATCATAATGCGAGAAAAGAGTGTGTAAGGATATCTACTACTCAAACGTTTGATTACTCTCCCTTCATCCTTTTGTCTAAAAATAATTTGATTATAGTCATATAAATTTATCTTAGGTCAACGCACAATTTCCAATGAATAATAAAATTCGTATTTAAAATAGAAATTTGACATAGTAAAAACTATAAGCTTTGCGCAACATATGTTATTTTGTTCTAATTATCGTTGAAAAAATTAAATTTTTCCAAACAAAAACTCTATAACGCACTAACTCAATAAAAAATACAGTGAAGTATGTCTATATATATATATATATATAATATGAGAATATCATTCGCGAAAAGCGAACGTGAGGATGTGCACTTCTTTCCTTCGATTCCCTCCCATTGGAACTATTCCCGTTCGCAGCAATAAGCGCGCGCTGTTTATTTTATATTGAGCTCGACATGTCCAAATTACAGGAAGACCCAGGAGTGGATATAACGTTCTTCTTCTTGCAATTGCCATCGTTGCCCTTCGCTCGTATCTTCTCCAGACAGGATTTTTTTTCGATAAAAAAATCTGTATATCCTTACGAACTACGTACAATACATGGGAGGTGGGACAACTTGACGAGGCAGAATAGAATAAAGAGAAAACGAGTTGCGGAACTCTGATGATGATGATGATGTATTCTCGAGTCCTCGATGAGTGCAGTAAACAATGACCACGTGAAAAATATTGTCGAAGAGCTTCTTTCTCTATTCATCTCTCTTTTGAAATACAATTGATCGGGACAATTAGGTGCGCAATGGTGCAGGATAAAATGTAAAAATCTTAAGAGGTACTGATAAACATCAAGTATCGTTCTCTTTTCTTCTCGCTCTCTTTCTTCCTTTACGTGGGAATGGTTCAATTTAAACTATTTGCCTTTTTTCTACCACAGCTCGCCGTCCTTCTCTTTAGCTGGAACTTCGATCACTCGCGGTTTGTCAATTATTCGCGCCGTGCGGTTGCCCTTCTCCACGATACCGATGATCCAGGCCTGATAGCCCTCTTGCTTTTCAATATCCTTGCAGTATGCAGCAGCCTAATGATAAAATTAATATACATTTTTCAAGATTGTCATTCATTTTTTTTTTTTTTTAAGTAAAGTGTGCAGCGGATGTATTTTTGTGCATTGGGTGCATGTATACGCACCAGATGCACTATTCGTTCATTACTGCCTTTATCCCTACTAAAAAATCTCAGGTGAGATCTCGTGTGTTTAAACATGAAATATTACTCACCTGAGAAATCACCTGAGATCTCGTTTAAAATTTGTAAAAATTGAAAAATTGTGTCAAATACTTCAGAATGTGTGTTTTTGAGTTCATTGGGGGGAAAAACATTCTATTAGGCAATTTCCAATACTCGAAAATTTGACTTTTAATTTATGTAAGAGTTTTTGCAGCATCTGCAACATGATTTCACATGAGATTTTGTCATGAGATCTCATCTGAGATTTTTTGGTAGGGTAGGCTTCAACATTACTTATCATAAAATTTTTAACTCCAAGCCTGTTTACACACCTGTTCTCGGGGTAGACAGATTAAAAGGCCACCGCTGGTCTCGGCCGAATGTCCTTGCAGGAGCTGGAACATGTTACCGCAGGCTTTGGCCACCGCGGCCATCTTCGCGATAACCGGCAGATTGTGAATCACGAATGACACCTCGTTCTTTTGGTGCTTGGCCAAGTTTTGGGCGTGACCTAGCAGCCCAAAACCCGTAACATCCGTAGCTCCGTGTGCGTTGTACTTGTGCATTAGTCGCGCCGCTATGACATGAAATATTTGTTACAAATAGATCTGCAGTGAATGCTCGATAAAGTGAATTACCTATTCTGTTGAGTCTAGCCATACTGTCCATTGCACGCTGATAAGCCTTGCGAACGTCGTCCTCACTTACGACAAGTTTGATGCGGTTCCAACGATCTGGCTGATCGAGCCACTGATGCGCGTTCACGGCGACTTGCGTACCAAGAGGTTTCGTTAATACCAATACGTCTCCCACAACAGCGTTATCTGGACTGCAAGCAGAATAATAATATTGATTTTTGGAAAATGTATTTGCAAGCTTAAAAAATATAAATAATAATTACACTATGTATTCATTTGGCTGACAGACTGTTGTGGCAACACCACCAATAGTGCACCATGGATTAACAACCGTTTGTCCACCAGTAACTGTTGTGCCTGCCTCCAGTGCAGAATCCTTGAAACCCCTCATAATCAAAGGAACAACTACGTCTCTCTCTTTCTCAGTCATTTTTGTACTGACACCCAGCAGCATCAGCATGTTGTCACACTCCGTCACTCCCATAGCGTAAAGATCACTGATCACATTGGCACACGCAATTTTTCCTGAAAGGAAGAATGAAGTTATTTAAAGTTACAATTTAAAAATTAAATACCGTATCAACTCTTTAATTGTAACTCACCCATCATGTATGGGTCGTCAACAAGTGGATAGAAGAAGTCTGTTGTTTGCACAAGGCTAAGTCCACCATGCCTCAGTGGAGTTACGGAGGAATCCATACCAATCCCGATGCGCGGCGTAGCCATATGCATAAAGTGGGCATGCTCATGATCCTGAGCACTACCATCATCAGCTTGTAGTCCCTCAAGGAGTTTACCAAGAATCTCCTGAGGGACCTTACACCCTCATCCTTTTAAGTCAGCAAACCGCGTTAAGCGGAAGGTGGCATCCAGGTCATGAGCAACCGGATCAAAAGGTCTACGCAGCGCAAGGGCATTGGGATTGCCTCCGAGCTCCAGCTGAGCCACTGACAAAGCATCCTGTGTCACCGGTACTCCTTGAAGGTCCGACATTCTTCTTCTTTTAAACGTGGTCCTTCAATTCTGATCCTTAGGAAGAAAAGTCTGGATCCAAGTTTTAGAACAAGAAAAAAGATTTACTCGATTTAAGAATTAAATTAAAGTTATTACTTTAAAATGGTTTACTTATCAATTTTATATTTATATTTGAAAATATTTTCAAAAAGTGTTAGTAAAAGTTTAAACTAAAAAGATGTTACTTAAAAAAAATTTAAATAAACAAGTATTTAATTTTTCAAAAACAAATACTTTTTATACTTAAAATGTAGTTTATCATTTATAAAATATTTAAAATAAATAATAATAATTCCATTTTTATTTTCTAAAATTTTATGAATTATCATAAAATTTGAATTCTTATATCAACAGCTTCTTAAATCAAACAAACCTAAATTCTCTAGAATTATTCCTAGAAAAAAAATATCTCCAAACCTGAAACAAAAATACATATGAAAAATTAAAATAAATTGAATAAAAAAAAATTAAAATAGCTCCAATTTGAAATTTCATGTTCTTGTGTGTCCATAAAGCTAAACTACGATATCAATACTCCAAAACTGATCAGTTCTGGCAATCTTACAGAATAACACTGCACATTTGCGCTCTTGTCAACAAAAAACAGTCGAGCACTTTGCATTCTAGTCACGTTAATAATAGGTAACCTATTCCCAATCCTAGATCCCAAACTCTCATCAATCGCACAACCCATTCGCTCAAAATAAAAAATCCTTATAACAACCAGTAAGGCAAAAAAAAACAATGCTAAATAAAATAATCACGCCTCTTCGTTTATACGTACACGCACGCCGGAAAAAGAAAAACACATGCACCGCACACCGAACCAAACGAAGCCTATGTAGACGCCACCTCAGGCAGCTTAAGCGGCGGCCACACGCATACTTCCCAGACTGCAGGCCCGCACACACTACGCGCCAATTGTTCCAGTAAAGCACAAAAATGCCCAATTTCGCGAATTTTTCACAACGCCAAGTAAATCTCGCGCACTTACGAGCAATTTTGCGAAAATTTCGCGGCTTCGGAAGAGGATCGACCTGCTCGGTGAGCTTGGGAACGTGGAGCTGGCGGCGACGGCACCGGCGCTGGGATGTGAGGCGGGATTAGCGCGCCAATATGGCCGACACGGACGCGTATCGGCGTATGCTGGCGGAGTGGCGGCGGCGCGAGGCGCGGAATATTGTAGAAGGCACGGACACGCACAGGGCCGTATCAACTGGCGCCCCTGCGTTTTATGGAAAAATCTACTTGCTGTTTGCGACTGCCTTGAAGAAAGCGGGGGGAGTTCGCATTGGGAGTTTCCGGTTTTGTGGTAGGGGGGTCTGGAATTTCATGGGTTGAGGGATATTGTGGGTGGAAGTAAGATGGTTGGGGTTTCCCTGGATTTTCTTGATTACGTGCTGATGATTTTTTTTTTTTATTTTTTTTTTTATAAAAAATATGTGATTTTGCTTGTTTGAAAGAAAAAACTTGCAAATCGTGCTTAGGCATAAGGTAACTTTGAAATGTTTTAATATATAACTTTCTTTTAAGTAAAATCAAGTACTTTAATGGCTGTAACTATCAAATTTACGTTAAATCAGGTTTTAACTCTTAATTAAAACGAAAAATTGGTAGTTCATGAAGGACTTTTCACATCCAAATGCTTGCTCCGAAATACTTCTGAAGTAGGACGTCGTTGATTGGTCAGCTTTTAAGAATCAGCCAATCGGTGAAGAAGTCGACAAGTATTTAAGCGCGCGCAAAAGTAATGTGTACCTTTAAAAACTTTTTTTAAATTTTGTAATTTTAAGAATAAAGATAATTTGTACAAATTTTAAAAATATCTGCTTAAAATAAAATAAGTGTATGTCTGAGTAATTCTTAATTTAAATAACGCTGCCAAGAAAGTAAAATCAAAATATTATATATTTTTTATTTATTGATTACAAATTATTTTTGGTAAAATAATACATATTTCTTAATATCACGTCATCATACTGAAAGATAATTCTAAAAATTATTGAGCTTTTATTAAATTATTAGTTTATCAGTAAGTACTTTGAATGACAACGTAAAGTACGAGGTAGTGCGTGAATCGTTCTTTTTATTAGCAACATTTATTTTTAATTTTCCACATTGAGTACAAGAATGTGTAACTAAAAACACGTAAATTAGAAATTAACAAGTTGCAAATAAACCGTTCGAAAAGTCTTCAACCATTACCTAAAGTATTAGGACGTTCATAGTCAGCAAGGTAATATTGCTATCAGTATAAAAGAGTACAAAACGCTCCTATTACAGATGTAAACGGTCTGTATGTCACGTAAATATGTATATTCATATTAACCGCAATAAATGTGATTAACGAAAGGATAATCCAGTTAACGATCCAAATGACATAAATAAAATAATAAAAGCATAATATGATAGGCTAATATCACTATGTATATTTACAGGCGCATTGATAAAGTTTATTTTTCGATATCTATAACTACGGATCTGTTTCATTGGAACTGCGAATGAAATTCAAAGCCTGCTCGTAGAACGTGAAGTGAAGCGCGGTCATGAGAGCAGCTTTAAACTGACTAGGCCCAAGGCCCTTGAACAGCCCGGCCATGCCTTCCTGCTTCACAGTCAACGCGAGGCAGTGGGCGAGGCCGTTGCAACGGAAGAAGTCGCCAAAACCCCTTCGGCCGTGCTCGAAGCCCTGTATCTGCAGGCGCTTTCTGGCTAGATCCAGGGGATAGACTATGGTTTTAGCTACTAGACCTGCTAGGCAGCCACCGACCAAGCTGTTGATCACACCTACTCTCTTGTGGTGATGCTACAATAAAAAGAAAAAGCTGTAAGTTGATTCTGTTTGTTAAATGAAATTTAGAGAATTCAGTTATGCTTACCGAATCTTCCGGCTCGTTAGCTGGTAGAAACTTGATATCCTTTACAAGCTCATAAGTTCCAAATTGCAAGCCAGCATGTGGTGCAATCTGAAGCATTGTAGGTAACAAACCGCGAAAGAGACCTTTTGGTGATTCAGTCTTACAAATCGTCCTAAAATATATGAATTAGACATATTAAATTGTTTGAAAATACATTAGATCAGAATAAATTAGACACACAAAAAAAATTTATATAACAGGTGAATAAAGATAGTGAAATTTATTCACGAATATATTTGATTTTTTGGCTTTATCAGACTGTAGTATAATTTGATTTAAAAATTTAGATTAAAATGCTTACATGCACGAGTGAACAGTTCCTTTGTACGCTGCATACTTAGATGATTGTGCAATTAGTCTAGTTCTTACAGTATCCATAGGAAAGGAAGTGACAGTGGCAAAGCAGCCTGCTAGTGCTCCACTTAAAAAATGAATCGTTTTGGTCTTGTTACTGAGGGAGTCAACTTCTTCCAAATATTGGTTAATTATAGTATATACATAAAACTGAAATAAAAATGATAATTAAAAATTATTATAATTACGGTTACAAATATTTTAATGAAAAAAATAGAAATTGGGTAGTATTTAAGAATTAGATGTATGGTATGACAAAAGTATCAAATGACCTAAATCTTATTCATTGTTTACATTCAATTTCAGTGTCTTTCTTTTAAAGGAGTATGTACATACCTGGCTTGTTCCATAAATCACGGATAATAGTTGAGCTGGAACATGTCCTTTCCAAAGAGCAGAAAAAGTTTCCTCCTTGACAATAAGACGAAATGTTTGAAGCATTGAATGATATTTGCTTGTAGAATGTTTCTTGATCGGTTCCACTTGTAACTACAAATTTAAAATTTATTCATATATTATATAAAAAATATACAGTTAAACAGTTTTCATTTTTTTTTTTTTTCAAAATGGATTTAATGTATTAGAACTTTCAAAAAGCATAGGCAACTGTAATTTAATTCAAGTATTTTATTTGAAAAGTTTTATTAAAGATGAGCACTGTTATGAAAGATGTTTTTGAACTGTTTATAAAAAAACATTACATGATCCATTTCATTATTACCTTTAAAAATTGAATATACAAAAAGGTCATTATTTGTCTCTTATTGATATTGCAATACTGAGAAGTGAATACTGGCATGCATTCTTCGTAAAGATATATGTACACTGGTAGCACATGAGTATAGAATATTGATCCTACCTGAAATCTAATCTTGACCACGTCTAGAGGCTGGCATATGAACCTTGTCAAGCATCCGCTGACTGCCCCAGCAATGGCGTGGTGGTAACCTGGTTCTGAGGAGGTACAGGCCGGCATTGTCAATGACGTTCCGGAACCTTTGCTCGATGAACATGAAAAAACCCTTGGGTAATCCTCAGCTCCTGTCAGGCACACACTCTTATCCTCTGACTCTTTCTGACAGCACTGACTGACCACAGCTTTAATATCCCAGACCTCTGAAATATCACACGAAAATATTCTACAGTTTTATGTGTGTTAGGTAACAGTTGCTTCTGCCCTTGTTTACACCGACAGCGACTCTTCTAAATCCCATATTTTCACTGATACTCACTAATATTACGATTATTGAATTGATCAAGCACTGAAGAAAAGCGACAGCCTGTCGAGACGCAAAATCCTTGATGAGTACCACGTGTTTGACTCTTTCTCCGTCTGCGACGTTTACCTGCGACGCAACACTCGCGAACGGCACACGTACAAACCCTGCGACTGCGAGCGCCGAGCGGCAGATTATAACCTTATGCGGCGACGATGAGCTGAGCGCACACACGTATGCCTCTACTATCAAAACAGACATCACGAATAACGACATAACAACACGCGCTGCACGCCGGGAAAAGGCTATACCGCGGGGAGGGAGAGAAAACCTGACGAGTTTCACGTAGGCGCATCACGGCATCACACACCAACACACGCATCATGCTGGCATGCATGCATGTAAAAATCATCTTACACGCAAATATCATCTGGAATGCCGTTTTCTTTTTTTTTGCACGCATGACACCACGAATTTGACTTTTCGGTGCTGTGTATATATATGATGATTCGGTCATATGATGATATGGTTGGATGAACGGCTGCGGATGTTTTTTCGGGATATTTCGGAAACGGGTTTACACTAATTATTAGTGGGATCACTGGGATTGTAGATATTCATGGTGCAATTGTTGCATGCGCAGCGTAAACAAAAAATTGCTGAGTGCAAGGACGTATAACCTTTCCGTAAGCTGCCGTGAATAGGAGTCAGCTGAATATTTTAAATTATAATCTGGACGGTTTTTGTTTCATGCATATATAGATACTTATGCAGTTGCATGACAATACAGTTAATTATACCTGTCTGATAGCACTACCAGAATATTTAAAAATGTAAAATATGTTTTTTTTTACTCTTTGTGTAAAATTATGATAAGTTTAATTCAGTGGTTTTGTTTTTAATGTGGTATTCTATTTTTTTTCATAAGGATAAAATTGGCTTCACATATCTTATCAGCATTGATAAAATTATTATTATTTGGTTTCCATGACATAAAAGTAGTGATCAAAATACCGCTACAGTTTTAGGTGAGCCCAATTGTCTTCAATTAGCAGAATGAAACCACCGATCTCAATTTTCCACTCCTCTACTCTACTGCGACGTTGCATTGTTTTGAATTCCTTTCATACAAAAACAAATGCAAAGCAAAAAGCTCAAGTGGCAGCAGGAGAAAATCTGATGAACAAGGAACTGGAAGATATTATAGACTTTAAAAAAACCAATAACAGTAACTGGATTATAGAAGTAAGAATGTATTTTATTTCAAAAAGTAATTGTATATTTTATTTCAAAACACATGTTACAAAAAATGTTCTTAATATTTTATAAATTACTTAATAATTTATACTTATAATTTATTGTAGAAAAAAGTTAATCATCTATGTAGTCAATATAATAAGCTGAATAAGGAAGAAAGAGCAAAGTTTTTGTCATCATTAGCTACTCGGTATGCTGTAAATCATGAAAAAATTTCTCAACTTGCAAAACGATTAGCTTGTAATGAGGTTCTTAGAAAAACTATATTAACTTGAAAGATTTGATTTTTAAGCATGTACTTAATTAGATATTTTTTAGCCAAACAATCAAAATCAATTAGTTACAAGAGAACGAGCTCTTAAGGATGCTCTAACACCTCCGTATCATTGGCTTTTCGCAAGAGTTGGAAGACTGGAACATGGTGTAAAGTTTTTAGTAGATTTAAGGGCAAATGTTTTGGTGAGTTTTTTTTTATTACAATTACTGAATTATATTATGGTTATATAATTATATTCTAAACATTTATTTTTCAGGATTTAATAAGTCATTCTCCAAAAGACCCTAATGACATACTTTCCCTTGGACAGATGGACACAACATTAAAGGAATTATTATTTTTGTGGTTTTCAGTAGGATTTATGAATATTGAACGTGTTACTTGGCAAACTCCCTGTGATATTTTGCAAAAAGTAATGATATATTCTTTATTTTCTAATTTCCCAGTTTAATTTCCAATTCTCAAATTAAAAATATAATTTTTTCCTTAGGTGTCAGATTATGAAGCCATTCATCCTGTAAGAAACTGGACTGATTTAAAAAGACGCGTTGGGTCATATAGGAGATGTTTTATATTTACTCACCCTTCAATGCCCAGAGAACCATTAGTTGTTTTACATACTGCCTTATGTGATATTATTCCTGGTAAAGTGTTAATATGTTGTTAAAAATTAATTTAAAATACAATTCAATAAGGGAATTTTTTTTCAGATTCTGTAAAAGGTATTCAAGATGCAGAAAATCGAATTATTGGAAGAGTAATATCTAATCAAGAGAGAGTAGAAGAAGATAAATTTAAAATTAAAGCAGCTATCTTTTATTCTATAGCTTCAACTCAAGTTGGTTTGCAGGTAAAAATTTGATGCAATAGTCTTTGTAAATAAATTCGTTTCTAACAACTATTAATTTTAGGGCATTGAATTAGGAAATTATTTAATTAAAGAGGTGGCAAAACAAATAACTTCAGAGTTTCCAAACATTGATCAGCTTTCCAGTTTGTCACCAATACCAAATTTTCGATTGTGGCTTCTAGACAGAATGAAAAGAGGTATCAATTAAAAAAAAAAAAAAAAAAGTAACTGAATTATTATTCTGATTTACAAAATGTTAATAATTATTTTAGATATCAACAGTGTTTTCACTAAGAGTGAACAAGAAACTATCAAACACGATTTAGATTATGATCAAACAAACACTGCCACAAGAGATTTATATTTAGATTTAAAAAAAATTTTTAATAATTCTCTCTGGTCAAATGATAAAAAATTAACGTCAACGTTAAGGGAACCATTTTTACGTGCATGCGCTTGGTATTTGTTTCGCGAAAAAAGACGAAATTATGCATTAAATACTGTTGGTAAGAAATCACGGATTTTAATATTTAAAAAAAATAATAGTAATTGTAACTTTTTTATATTTTATTAACATGATACTTATTAAATGCAATCTGTGTTTAAATATGAAAATATTGTGTTTTAGCTAATTTCCATCTTCGAAATGGTGCTGTTATGTGGAGGATAAACTGGTTAGCAGATCCATCACCACGTGGAATGGCTAACAGTTGCGGTCTTATGGTTAATTATAGGCAAGTATAAAAACAAATCATTCTTTAACAAAATAATTTTTTTGCTATTCAGTTTTATTTGGATTATTATAGGTATTTCTTGGATGAGACTGAATCAAATAGTATAAATTATATAGAAAAATATCACATCAAAGCTTCAAACAGTGTAATGCATTTGGCAAAAGAAGCTGAAAAGTTATTTTCTCCTGCAGTTGAAAAAACCAAAGAAGCAAAAGTTTAACAACAATTCTATGTAAATATGTACATTTTTTTGAAGATTCGTTTTTAAAAGTGATATGGTCCGTTTTTTATCAATTTGTGTTTTATTTAATATGAAATAATAAAATCAATTATATTTTTTATAAAACGTATAATATTTTTAACAAATATAACTAAAATACATACAGGTTTAATAAATCCTATTATTACCTGACCTTCAATTTTTTAGTTTTCTGATTTGTTGTTTTACGTCTACTGAATTTAGGTATTGGTATTTTGTTTTTATTTTTATTAACTATTTCTTCTGTTGCGTCACTTTCATCTTCACTGTCACTAACTTCACTGTGTAAATCATCATCTTCGTCGTCGTCATTTTCATCTTTATCATCTTCATCATCATCTGAGAAGAGTTGTAATTTTGGTTCTCCATTTGTTTGATCCTTTGATTCACCTTTTTCATTGTCCTCAACACACATTTTTGTACTGTTATTAACTGAATCATCCTCAACAACAGATTCTTCTTGCCAAATTGTGTCCAAAAGCTTAGCATTCTTTCTTTTCCTTCTAGATGGCTTTGCATTTGGTTTCTTTTCAACTGGCTCTTTGAGAATAACTGGCTTAATCTTTTTCAATGGGGTTGGATCTTCTAAAACTATTACTCCTTTTTTCACTAAGTACTCAGCATATTGCTCAGGAACATTTTTAAATCTTTCAATCTTTGCCTTTATTTGACGCCATGTCATCTGATTATAATTCTTACGATCTCTTACCATTGCCTAAAAAGATGCAAGTAAACATTTACATTAGTTTTTGTACAAAATTAAAATATTTTTCTTAACTTTAAATAATATAAATTTATACTTTATAATCATCTCCATATGTATCCATCATGTAAGTTGCAAATTGTACTTCATTATTGGGCAATCGAAACATTTTAGCTCTTGGCCACTTAGCTTGTTCCTCTAATTTCTTAGCAACATGCAATTTTTGTGGAGAGTTGTCTTCAATGTTCTCTGCATCACTCTCAACTTCTTCCTCACCATCTTTGGTAATCATTTTCAACCATTCTTGTTTTACATTTGGGATTTTCAACACTTTGTTTGGGTCGTACGCTAAACCCATGGTTTCCAAATTTTTTACTGTGGACCTTTTCTCTTCCCATGCCTCTTTGATAGGTTCACTGTAATTAAATATTAATTAACTTATAAGTTAACAAAACAAATTAACTACTTTAACAAAACTATGATCGGCAAATTAAAAAATGAACATTTTGCAATGTCGTATAACCTTACCATTCAATGTTTGGTAGTTTTCTCAACTTATTCCTCAGTCTTTTTCGGTTCATATTTGCCCTAAACTTCTTCCTGCGCTTCAACTTCCTTACTTTCGTCATTTTAAATTAATTTAATCTAAAAAAAACCCTTAAAATACTTGTCGCACGCGTCGACGCGTGCACACGTGTTTCTTGTATGTTTTTCTCCCCTTCTGTCTTTCGCTCATCGCACTTGGCGGCATCCTGTATAGTAGGTGTACTTAAACATGTGTTTTGATTGGTCAATATCTTTTGGAGCTCAATTATAAAATTAGTGATAAAAGTGTCTTAGAAAATTTAAAAAAGTAACCAATATTTACCAAAATTCTATTTTTATTCAATTTTATTTGTTACAGTTACATAAAAGGCTAAAATTTCATTATTTTATCGTAAAATTATTGTTCAATAATTATAGTGACATCATGTTACCGTTACAAATCGTCAGCAATGTTTAGGCGCGAAAATTGAATTAACGAAACTATATAAAAGTTTGTATCCTGTTTTTTTTTCTTTAAATTTTTAATTTTAAGAAAAAAATCTGTTGACACGTCGTATTTTTACTAAGTACCTACTTATCTAAATCTAGAACGTTTCAAAGAGCTATTTTTTCAAAATTCAAAATTAAATGAGAAAAACGGATCTCTGCAATCGTCGGAATTGGGTGTCAGAATACTGTCTAACCGT
Source organism: Torymus auratus (assembly GCA_900474315.1). Taxonomy (NCBI): domain Eukaryota; kingdom Metazoa; phylum Arthropoda; class Insecta; order Hymenoptera; family Torymidae; genus Torymus; species Torymus auratus. The sequence goes on from UXGD01000310.1 coordinate 40,293, forward strand.
CAGGAAACTATCTAGACTACTCGCGTCGCGTACCTACCTATACATAAAGAAAGATAAAGATTAATCCGAGGACCGTCACCGCCAATGCCACGCTTCGTCTTATCAACCCTTACTGCGCATTGGCCGGCCTACGTCATCCTCGCGCAGAAGCAGGCGCAAAAGTAAAAGGCGGCGTGCTGCCCAAGACGGCGACCAGTCTTCTCCTACTGCTCGCTGCTGCATATCAGCCGCTGGCAGTAAAAAGCTTCCCAGGAGAGTGTATCGCATCATATTTTGTGTTTTCGTACGCGCTCGCGCTTTACCACATCGTCCAAGCCGTAAATGATGGGGACAGTTCTCAAAAACTCCACGACATGCAGAAAAAGTCGAGTAAGCATATATAGACATATATTAAGTATAAAAAGCGCGATTACTAATGTTGTCTGTCGTGCCCCCGCGGGGCTTCGCGCCATTGCGACACGTTACCTATATGCGTTGCTCAACAGCATTATGACAGTTAGGTAGACATGATTGAGATATACGTTTCAAGTTCGAGAGGAAGAGAAAGAGAGCTTTGTTTGCATAATTCTGAAAGTCAAGACTTCATGTAGTTTCTCACTTGTGAGTGTGGCTTGGTAATGGTTGTGTCATAGGCAGGTGCTTCAATGAGGTGATAGTTCTGGATGAATGGAGAGACTAAATGAGGGGAATGGCTGTCTGCATATGGATCTGAGCAGTACAGTCTGGTAATAAATAGGTCTGCGGTGCACTGTGCATCATTGCAGACCCAATTAAAGCACAAATTCAGATTATGTAAGAAGATGGGAATGGGAACGGAGCACGGTCATTGCCTTGCAAATGATTTTGTTGCTGTTTGTTGTCTTCTTTGGGAACTTAATAATTCACTGGTTGAAAGTTTGTTTACATTCATTTGTTGACATTCGCACGGATGAGGTCAGCAATAACATTCTGCAATAATGACCGTTGCCATTGTGAATTTGACTTTCAATAAAGGTCTATGAACGATAACTTGTGTACAAGTGGTACTCGTGATTTTTAGTGAAATTGCTTAACTGATAAGGATAGTGTTTTAAACAGCGGAAAGATTCATTGTATTGAGCTGATTCATAATATTTTGATGATGAATAATGATTAAATTGTAAGGATTTCTAAAATCCTTTTTGTCTAGATTATTACTCGTGTAGAAGTATAATATGTATGTTTCTTCTAGAATGAAAATGAATACTTATGACATTTAGTTGTGTGTGCTTAAGCTTTATTGCAGGACTTTATTTTACATGATCATTGAACTATGATGTTAATAATAAACTACATCGATAGTTACATGTAAACATATATGAGGCATTTTGAAATTGATAGTTCTAGTGAAAGGTCAAATCTAAAACTCCATTTGTTATTACAAACATAATTAATAGTACAGACTATGTAATGTCTTCAATTCATTACTAATATAACCCTAATCTGTAGCATTATCAATTAGATGTGAAAATTGTCATAAAGTTTACATCATTCACTTTTCATTATAGGTCAGTAGAATGGTGTCGAGGTCGTACTCCTAGGAAGTGTACATTCAGTGCCGAAGCCCAGGAGATTAACAGTACTACATCCTACAGTATATCACATAATCCTGTCACAATCACACCAAAGTTTAATGTTTTTCAACTGACTCCAAATTATCACTTGATTATCAACTTTGTATGACTAGAAATTTACAAATTTTTCTGTGACTTTGAGTTTTGCTATTGAAGAGAAGGCATTTAAGAACAGTATTTTAAGAAATCATAACGAGCACAATGGGATCCTCCAGACCAACTGATAGATCCCTTGGAGAGGCTACCTTTTTACCTCAATGGATGAAGGGAAAACTGGAATCCAGGTACTATTTCAATTTTATTTGCTTTTTTTAATCTGTGTAATTAACATTCAATGGCCTAAAATTATATATACTACAAAAATGTTTTGCAAAATATTGATAAATCGAAGACTGATAAATACATTTTTCGTCTTATTAATCTCATAAAGCTAATCGCTCGTGATTTACAAGATTTTTTTTTGTTTTCTGAGTAATATCCGCTTTATTAAGTACTCATTGTAACAACTTTAATTCGTACTATCTTCCGTGATAAGCGTAAATATTTCATAACAATTTTATACCGATAAATAAATTTTTTCTTACTCCAATCAAAAGAAGTTTATCAAAATTGCAAGTTTTCATTTAACTGTGATACTGATATTAAATCATTTATAAGTTAAAATGTATGCTGTAACTTGTGCATTAATATTCCCAGAACCAGATGCTTAAAATATTACAAAATATTATTGTTTATATACAAAAACAATAATAATTAATTAAACATAAATATTGAAACCAATATAAATATTAATAAATTTAATATTTATTAGGAATTGCTAATAAATTGACTGTCTTAATGGTAATCATCATTACCTACGTCACGTACGGGCTGTACAGGACCTTAATGGGTTCATCTATTCTCATTTGCTTAGAGAACAAAACAATAGCATCAAGTCTAATGAAATCACTGATGTCTGTGTATACTTCCCGAATTCGCTTAAATATATACAGTTCCGCGTGAGAAATAAATACTCTTTCGAACACAATCTTAGCTATGAAAGAGTTAAAAACGGTTAAAAACTTGGCTGAAAATCTAATAAAAAAAATAAAGAATAAAGAAAGAAGACAATGCGCCCGCGAGGAGGAAAAGGAGACGTTCACTTCCCCCCGGCCTTGATCGTCGTGCTGTGCAGTGTGCACTTTCCGAAGAAACACACACACACGCACACACGATGAAATTCAAATGCACGTGGATCGTGTATCGCGTGTCACACATTGTCGCGGAGATAAGCGAAAACACGCGCGCGTGAATTGGGATGACGTCAGGCGGATATAATATTTCGGACCTCACGCGCAATTTTTTTTTTTTCGTGCGAACGAATAATTCGAGGTGATAAAATTTCGATGGGCGTTTGAATTTTGGGGTAGAATAGTTTTCAATATTGTGATGTTTTGTTTGTACATTTACTTACGACAAGGTCGGATAATATTATATATATGTTTGGATTAAAATTCAAGTTTGATGTGCGGATGTTATGATATATTGTACAGAATAAATGATAAAATCTTTCCTTATGTAAACGCATCAATTATTTATAGACTCACGCGCTCGCCTGTCTTGTCCGTTATATCACGATGATTGGTCGATAAAACGCCTGGGAAAGCGGCTTTTTTCTCGACGCGATTCAGCGCTATTGCTTGCAATTTTGAACAAAAAAAGTTTTACATTTTTTGTTGACATTCCTCCGGATTATACGACGAATGACATTCCATGCGACCGCAATTACCCGACAAATTAAACAAAAGCATTTATTTATTTACATTACGACTTGTGTCATTGTCATTATCACAAGACGGTACAATAAATTATTAAACGCCTTATCGCGCGGCAACAAACAACCCGACAAATAGTCGATAACAAACAGCGGCATTTTACAGCACCTCAATATATATATAATAAATAACAATCGGTTAGCGGATTTCTTCGAGAAAGGTCTAAAAACGCGATAAGTTACGAACGAGAGCGAGAGAGAAAAAAATGTCGCTTGTATACGAGACACTTTATCGCGTTAATTTAATATTGAATTTGAGAGCGTAATATGCATCTGCGCCGTCGACTCGCAGGCGTCATTGGATAAATAATTATACAAACAGCGCATCATAGGTTGGTTGATCCGCGAGGCGCCCGACGGGCTTATCCTTTTTTACGCCGCTTACGCTGTCGCGACAAGTGTTTTACGATTCGGAAAGTTTCTCTGAATATATACACACAGAACTGGTTTAAGGAATTCATTTCGTTCAAACTATATTCATGCCTATATATATATATAATACACAGGAAACTACCGATTTTTTTTAATCAGCCACGCGTAGTGTTTGTAAATATACAGCTTTATCTCTCGCACGCGCGCACATCAGCACCTCGCTTCTTCGACTCACGTGATTTATATACTGAAGGCAAAGTTCAGTGTCCAGGTCTCCTTGATTCTTTCTAAAAATATATAATACTCGCACGCCCTTTCACGCTCGTCACCCAGCGCTTACGTAAATAGAATAATTATTATACAACGTTAGCTCTACCTAATTTTGTATATATATAGCGAACCACGTGTCGACCTCCGCAGCATAGCAACGCGGAAAAAAAATCGCTCCCGCGTTCGCGATATATATCCCCCCACCAAAATATTTACTCCTAAAAATACCTCCATTGTGCAGATAAGTTTTCCTATATACACGCGCGCGCGCGTTAATCACCAAAACAGACGCGAGCGCGGGATCGCGGAAAAAAACGCCGAGTGTCTCTGAATCTTTTGACGAGCACGTATAAGTATATATACCTATAAAGTTGTCACTTGAGCCGCACGCTTCCTGTTTTTTTTTTTTTTTTCGCGTCAGTAGTTTTTTTTTTTTTTTTTTTTTTTAATAGAGTTATAGTGGTTGATTGGGTCTGGAGCTAGAATAATATTGAAGAGGCAGAAGAGTCAACGAGATGCTGTGGTGTGTCGGTCACGCTTGTGCCATGTTGGAGTCGGCAAGGTTTCGTATTGTTTTGGTTTTGATATAGTCTTGTGACGAGAGTGATTGAGAATTCAAACTATATCGGTAAAATTTTTAATGGATATAAATGAGTTCTGGTTATATGTGAGTCAAAGTAATACCTGGTATCCGGATAAATGTCATTTTTCTAGAATTAAACAAGATAATGACAAAACATATACTTTAATGCGTAAAAGCATAGATCTATATAGTGAGAATATATGCTTTTCTTCAACAAGTTTGAAATTAGTGGAAAAGTTCTGCGATAAAGCTCACGCAGACAAAAACGAATTATTAAAGTCAACTTTTGATTACCAGGTATATGCGTTTAATACAACGTCCAGTTAAAAATCCTCGTTCGCAAAATATTTGTTATTATAAAAGTCAAGGCAGTTTTTTCAATTTTTTAAGCTTTAAAAGTTCTGAATTTCTGTTAATTCTTATGCATCCACAATAGATACACTAAAGTATAAATCATTAAACATATATTATTATTACAATAATGAGGTCAAACTCCAGACGTGGCACGCGTCAATGAAAAATTTCATTCTTCGTTACTTTATCTGTGACCCAATATGATACTTTTTAATCGCGCATGCTTCTGTGTCGGCTGTCTCGAGAGAGAGAGAGACGTTTCTCTCTTCGAAATGCTTCATATTCTTCCTAGAGCTATGCGTATAGGCATCACAGGTACACAATTCTATAAATAGAATTCGATAAAAATAGCTTTATGCGATTGAAATATTTTTAGACGAGAGAGCGCGCGCGAGCTTCTATACGTATAGCGCTAAAAAACCATGTTGGCCGAGAATCTTAGCACGGGCTGGAAGAGCGTAATTTCCGAGGAAAAAATGAGGTTGTTTTAGTAATTTGGCCGAGTGGTCACATGACATTATCGGTCTCTATAATCTCAATAAACGTAAAATCAATGAAGTTCTAATATCACATTAATCTGATAAAAATGGGCGCTCACTCGACGGCACGTAAGAGATAAGACGTTACGCTAAAACGTGAGTTAGAAACGAAAGCAAGCTACTTATACTACTATTTGACCGTTTTAAAACGAATTAGTTTATTTTTTAACAACCTGGGTTTCAGCGTCTCTGTTCGCATTTCAACCTTATTCACACTTACCGAAAAATTAAAATACTTTCCGAGCATTTATCAACGTCAACGAAAAATTATATCCCAACCGCGAGAATCCGAAAAAATTCACACAGCGGTCCAAAATAAACCGAGCGATGCTTCTCGAATGCTCTTAAATATATATATATATACACATAATACACAACAGTTGAACCTCGGAAACTCGTGAATTTTCCATCAAAATAATATGCGTGCACCGCGATAACGCGCGCCTATCTATGTAAGTATACACTGCAGAAATTTCCGACAATGCGCTTGCGAAACTTTCTCTATTAATACAAGCGCGCGAGGATATGATGCACTTTTGGCAAGAAAACAGTCGAGAAAGTTAACGGGCGCGCGGGAAGCTGCAGGAAAGACGCTCGTTATATGTATGTGGGTCGAGTTGATGCTGGAGGTGGAGGAGATCGGTTGGCAATGTTTTCGTGTCGAGCTAAGAGGTACTGCTTGGTAATATTGTCGGGGCAGCGTCATTTCATTCGAACAGATTAGATGAGTTTGCAAAAATCGTGGAATACATAATTATCTCGTAGATGTAATGGTCATGCTAATTGTTCGATAGATGGCGAGAGTTAAAAAAGAAACTATGGGCGATTTATTGGCAGCGCGGTGTACCTATACTTCTTTAATTTAATTTATTGCTGTTGCGTTAAGTGTTTATGCCAAAAAGTAAAATAATGTTAATTCATTTTACGTTGTTAAACAAAATAAAGATGACTTAAGTTTTATAACGAAGTAATGTGGTACGAAAATTCACTGTTTATTCATATTCGATTCAGTTAACAAAATGAAAAACGAACTTTTATAAAATTATTCATACGGAACCAACAAAAGCGTCGAAAGCTCTCGCTCATAAACGAATGCCACTACACCACATCATTTACACACTCATTACCAACCTTCGAGAGATTACATAACAATGCAGACATGTCCTGTACAGTATACACTCTAATGCGCGACGTCACACAACGAACTTTACGCGAAACCGGCAAACTCGTGTAGTGGCACTTGGCGCGCGTGCGAGAAAGAGATATTTTTAAAGCTTGCGCTAATCGCCACACAAGCACGCGTTGTAAGAGTTTGATAACTCTTTGTTCGGTGGAAGGAACGCAGTGATGGTATAGTGCGCAGAGACGGCTAATATTTAACGAGGAAGTGCAGTTGTTGCTGGGCCTAAGGTGAGGATGGGAATGGGGTTTTTGGATGGTGAATGTATTGAGGGATTTATGGGGTTGACGGATATTATGAAAGTTTTAAATTATATGGGAATAATTTTTTTTCTCAACTTTACTTTTCCAGGACCCCGGCTAGGCCACACTTGTCATGTGGGATTTTTACTTTTTGAAATAGTAATTTTTATGACTTATGAACCGGTATTTCTGTATCAGTCAATTTGCCACGAAAACCATCAAAATAATACTAATTCAAAAGGTAAAATTTTTTCTGCGAAAATCATAAAAATTACTATTTAAAAAGTAAAATTTGCTAAGGAAATGATACAATTTCTAAAAATAAAAATCCCACATGACGAGTGTATCCCGGAAACAGCCACATGGCGAGAGAGTCGTGTGTTTTTTTTTATTAATTTTTATTTGTACTTATTGTCTTGTGACTGATTGGTAAATTATAATATAAATAATAATACGAGTACAAAGTGCGAAAAACTGAAATAAAAACAAGTTTTATATGATCGTTGAAACTTATATAGGCGCATTCAGGCCAATACGATAGCGCGAAGAATTTACGTGCAAATCAAATGATCCATACGTTGATAGTCCTGCGTATACCAATTACGTATAGTATGTCCTGGATGAATGATCTTCAATTAAATGTGGTTGGCTGTGTGGTAGGTAGCATTTTTTTTAATTTAAAAACGTCACAATGTCGTAACTTCTAGAATTAGTTTTTTATTTAACCTTTCCTTACTTCAGTTTATTTTTGTCTTTTGGTGAATTCTTGTTTAAACAGCGGTTTGTAGTGCGTTAATTTTATAAAGTAAAATAAACCTAACTAAAAACGTATTGTCGATTATATAATTAGAATGAAGTTTGGAATTAATGAAATTCCTAATCGTAATTTTGCAATTAATTAAGTTAGTTATATTGTTATTTAAATGATAAAAGTAGCATAAATTAAATGCAGTTCTCAAGTTCTATTTTAGAAAATTGGTTTATTACAATAATTAAATATTTTCATCTAAGTTGGCGATAGCGTATGTATATAATTTGTTCGTTCGCGACTTAACGACTTCCTACCATCAGCTTTCAAACGCCAGTTAACGAAACGAATAGGCAACCTACTCTGCACAGCAATAAACGCTCCTTCCAGAAAGATCGGAAAAGCGCAGTAAACTAAAAAAAACCTCATCAATTGCAGCATGTAAAGCCAAAACCCAGCCGCACTTGCTTGTGGGAACATTCGATATATATGTCGCTCAACGCCGCTATCTAGCGCATTTAAATTTAAAGGGCCGCTTCGAGAGCGAGAAGGAAAGAAAGAAAGACAGACAGACACAGGCCTGACGTCACCGCGGGCTTATAACCTCGGTGACACACAGACGTGTGCATGTGTTTTCGATCAGCGCGCGTGTGACGTCTTAATCACAAGACACATACTCGTTTTTTGCATAATAGGTTTATATAGGAGGTGTGTGCGCACGCGGTATACTGTTTTGCCAGTAATGAATGGAATTTTTAAAGTGTTTACCAACAGAGATGTGTTTACGGGAGTACAGTGAATGCCTAATTATCTCGAGTGATTGAGACGGTTATCTGCTGCTAAGCTAGAGAGATAACTCTTTTTTAAAGAAAAATTTGTGGGAAAGTTAAGATACCAGCGATTACGGGAATTTATGGATAACATGTGGGTGCTGGAAAATTTTGTAACTTTCTTATTTAAATTTCCAAAGATACAGATGTCTACGAATAAATGTTAATAATTAAAATTAATATTTTTTTAATGTAAACAAAATTAAAAAAAAAATTATTAAAAATTAATTATTAAATAGAAAACAATTATAGCGACTAATTATTCCAAAAAGCAACGAAAATTCATTACAATAGCAAAACATCATTAGCCTCAATCCACAAACGATTTCAAACGTAACGCAAAATCGTCAAAACACCGCAACTTCTTCTTCCTCGCCCCACTCATGCCGCGGCGCAAGTTCAACCGGCAATAAATCGCGATCGCTCATATTCTAAACGCGACCGCTGCCGACAGAATCGATCGCTCGCGCGCGTGCCAGCCGCAGCAGCAGCTCGTGCACAATACACTTACTTGAGTTTTAATTTTTAGCTGTAAATAGTGATTGACGGAGGCTTTATCTGGCGATTAGCCTATTAATGGATTCCGTGGAAACGGAGCTGTGTGTCGTAACCGCAATTAAAAGCAGCGATGATATTTACTTATTTGTTTCCGTTGTTTCTGTGTATAAGAGCGAATGATGAAATGTTAAAAATTGTTGTTGAAGATGCATCAGTTCACGTGGTATATGTATACATACATGCATCCTCCTTTATTAATGCCAGCAAAAACTAAACAATGTTTACTAAATAAATGATGATTGATGTGCCGCTAATGAGTTCAGTTTGAACGATGAAATACGTTTTCATGTGCAGTCTAATCTCTCGGACAGTACCATCGGTGCACAATTGCATTAATATACTTTCGTAACATCAGCGCAGGTTTCTCAGAATTAATTGAAATCGGTTAAAAAAAAAGTTACGTAAAATATATCTGCGGCACACACTCTCCGAGAGATTATGGACTGCGAGAGAATTCTTCAATATACGAATTTAATGCACAGGCGATAGAAATAACGTGTCATATTGTACAGGGTACATGCGCGGAACATGTGATTTCACTCTCTCACGCATTTACGAGGTTAGCATTTTTCTCTCTCGTCTCGAAGGTATTTGCAAAATCATATACGTTACTTAGAGTGAGAATTAACCTATTTGTTGTTTTTTTTTTGCCACCTGTATATATTTCTTACTTTATTCTTTCACTTTCGAACTGTCGAGTCTTAACAATGATTAACAATCATTTCCGAATTATTATTAAAGTTTCTTCTGCACCTATGACAAAATTCGCAGGAGTGTTATTCAAAAACGACGATGCGCCATCTACCGGTGAGCGTTGCGAAAAACACTCTTCGCGTTCATATACATTCTTTACTACAAAAATTTGTTTCTACATTTACCATCAATTTGGCCGAATTCTCCTTGTGCAAACCAAACTGTGCTACGTTTCAGGAAAAATACTTTCGCATGCGCATGCCGTTAACAATGGACCCCGATTTTCCTAACGGCCTCTACCCCTGCCACTAACGCAGGTATAGCGAGCTGACGCACAAGTTTAAACTCTAGGGATTTCCCTTTCGTTTCCCCTCCCGCTGCTACTACCACGCGGGGGCCCGGGCCCCACTGCAATTCGGTGCACAGCGTTGTGGAGCGTTAAACTCTCTGCGCGTGCTCTAAAGGTCAGTTCAGTTCGAGTTCTCGCGTCGATGAGAATAGAGCAGCAGCTGCAGGCGTGTTCTCTGTGCATACTTATACACGGAAGGAGCAAAGTAAAGTTGTGAAATGTCACAAAAACGCCATCGGGTGGTTTTTACAAAGGCCGTGTTGACGAAAATGTAAGTCATGTTTGCGCAATTTCTTTTTTTTTCGTATACCTATTGGGAAACGTATATGCCAGAGTTAGAAGTTTTTTTTACATATGGAGTCTCGCGCCGAGCCGTTGGGTTTGAAATTCACAGATTTTTATGGTTAACGAGCATTTGAAGTTTATGTAAGTAGTTTTTACGCGAAAGGAGTTGTATAAAGCTAGTAGAAATGTTACGATTGAATTTTTAAAATTAATTGAATTTCCATTATTGTGTAAAATCAATGCGTTTCATTATTATATAATAGGAATCACCGCAATGTTGTTTTGTGCTGTTGAGTTTACACTAATACATTCCAAGCCAGCATTTCCCTTGTATTTTGCGTTGTTTATTCTCAGATAGTCACAGACTGACGGACTCACAAAAGAAACTGTTAGTTTACGGTGCATGATTCAGACATAACATTCATTCTCGCTAGATCAGATACGATTTTAGTGAGTAGTGCTGTATACAAAAAGCGAAGCACGTTTAATACTAATCAATTATAACAAAAAAACTTGTTAGTTACAGTTTACCAATTTAGTAAATTTAGAAAATTTTGTATTTTTCGCGGTCATTTATCAAGTCAAAATTTAACAGTTTTCCATCCCCCACGTGTTCAAAAACGTCAAAGCAACGTATAGATACATCCCTGCGCGTTGAGAATGACGCGATACCCCGAAACGCCCACGCATCTTTTCTGACCATACCGTCGCGCCACCTGTTGCAGGTTCGACTACACGGAAAGCACGTTTAGCCCGCCAGCAGACGATACGTTCTTCTACATCCGGTACCCTAAGCAGGACTCGGCCTCGTCGACGACGGCAGCTACGACGACGACGTCGTCATCCGCGCGGCCAATCTCCGAGATCGTTGGCAACAAGACTGGCAGCGACAGCAGCGCGGCGCTGAGGGAACACAAAAATCTGGATTACAGCAAGCATCCGTTGCCCTGCCAGCCGTTCATACCCTTCACCGCCAATAAAGGTAATTTTTCTTTTTTTTTGCTTGATATGTGGATGAAAAAAGTACTGTTGTAAAGGGGACATAATGATGCCGAGTTGTAACCGGTATGAGATGGACGCTGTTTGACCTTTACGCAGATTATTTTTCAGCGTTAAACCTGATTCTACTGGTTCTCGTTATCGAAACGCCGGTTTAACGCGTAAAATGGTACTTGAGGTCTGCGCGGTTTATTAGAGTATACATACTGCGGTTACCGAGAGATTTAGTAGAATAAGATCGTTATAGTAAAAGTGAAATGAGATTATACTGGGAGCTTTCTGCTCTGATTGTTTTATTGAGTTTGATTAGGGTTTCATTATCGAAGCAGTATAAGTGATCAAATTAATCAACAAGATAGTGAAGAAAATGTAAAGATGCAGACTTAAATTCGGTATAATCTTTTGAATTTTCAAATTTTAGATTAAAATTCTTATTATTAATCATTGAATTGATTGTAGATTCAAACTCTAATCAGTCTATAAAGCCAAGTTAATTGAAAGTTACTATTATTAATTCTGTATAAACTTGTCTAATTGTAAATGTGGTTTATAAGTATGTGTAGGTGTATATGATTTGTTAATGAAATTAAAAAAAAGAAAACGTAGAAATGTGCGAAAGTGCACGTAATTTATTTACAAAATCGTCGTTCTCTTACAGTACACGAGCCGAAGATAGTAATCGCTAACAGGCCGAAGGTCAAGCATGATGATGAGTTCAACACCAAAGTCGCGGAGTGCGGTCGCTCAATTGTCCACGTAGCCAATCAGATCATGTCTAACAAGTTCGGCAAGTCCAACTCGTCGGACTCCTCTGAGCCGCCGATTCAGGTAAGAAAACTTCTGTAATTTTAAGGGATGTGAAAATTTGACAAATTTTCTTGGTTATTTTTGAAATGGATCAAAGTCGATATTTGGTGTAACATATGGTAACGCCTAGTTTTTTTGTTTTAATTTGAGGTTAATGTTTGAAAATAAATGCTTTTAGTGTTTAATCGTGTCATGATAATAGGACTGTTAATAAAGTTAGATGATAATTGCAGGTTTATCGATCAAGAAAGGGATTAGCAATTTTAAATTCCAAATATAAACGGTTTAATTAAGTTTAAAAATATAAAGTAGGTAATGTAGGAATCCTATCGATATTTCACATCTTTGCACTGAAAATAAACGTGGATCATGTTATAATTAATAGCGCCTCGTGCTCATTTAAATATGTAGTTACTATTTCAAATACTTGAATTAAGTGATTACTTCGACGAATACTGTCATCATAATCGATAAACTCTAAAATTTTCAATGTAAATGACATTAACCTTGACTACGTATTTCAAAAGCACTCCACAACGAAAAAATAATTCAAATTCAAAATCTCACGCAACAACCAGGCCAAATTTCCAAACAGCTAACTAACCTTTCCCCTCACTTTTTCCTCAACAGCACCAGGGCCGGAGCACCAGATCGTTGCCGGCGACGCCGCTGGCCTCGCCCGCGGGCACGCCCGACAGCTCACCAAAAACTCGTCGTCGTGCTTACGGCAACCGTTTCTTCGCCGGCGCCTTCGTCCCGGACGCAGACCAACAGCAGTATCATCAAAATCAACAGCAGCGCCCTAAGAACGGCTGGCTACTCAACAGCATCCTTGGTCAGTCGCGCGAGATGATAACCCGCAAGATCCAAGAGGAGGAGGACGAGTCAGTGGTGGAAAGCGTACCCGCGCGTGCGCTCAGCCGCAAGAAGTCCATTTCGTCACAGAATCTCACGTACTTCAGTAAAGACGACAAGAGCGATAAGGGCAGCATTGTCAACGGCCTGCAGCCCAGGCCGTCCGAGCTGCGTGAGATGAACTTTTGGTCGCCAACATCCATGTAATTGCGCATTCTATGTATCCACCCAGTTTTTGACTGGTTCTCTCTGTCGAGCGTTACATGCAAGTCGAACAGGAGGCAGTTGGCGAAAAATCAGGGGCTTCAATACGAGAGATCTTTTTTTATATATGAATTTTTAGAATACTTTTAATTGATTATTTTGATCTTGATTTTTATTAATTATTCGGATTAGATAAAGGCTGCTGTCTGGTAAAAGATTTATAAAATTGTATACAGAGGGCAGTAAAAAATGATTTATTTTAACCGGAGTTACTGATTTTTTGCGGCTGCAATTACTTGACTCAGCCTCTCTCTTCAATCAAATTAGCCGAAGGAAGGTAAAATCATATTTAGCCTCACTGATATTTTACAACAAAAAGGTTTAATCATGAAAGAATGTCGCTGAAGATTAGCTTTATTTTTTTTTTAATATTCTTTGTGTCTAATTCGCTTATTATTCTCAGAACACATATGCGCGCACATACGCAAACATACGCATGATTTTCTTAAGCTGATGCTATTTTTACTTAATATAAGTATAGTCCTTAAAGATACAGCGCAATACAATAAAGTATTAGGCGTGAGCCAGAAGTTAGCTTCACGTGCTCGGGAAAGAGAGGAGGAATCGGACACACCTGTACGCGCGAACGATTATATACGTCTTTGATTCGAACATGTATTCTTAGTTTACTGCGCTAAACTTGTTTTGTATTTCATTTTTGCACTCGTCAAAGCGGCTTAACCCTCATCCATTCGGAAAAAAAAACATTTTTTTCTCTGTCGTGCACTTCATATGTAATTTTATGCTCATCCGCTTGCCTTACACAAAAATACACACACATACACACATACTCTGTAATCGTGAAACCGAAAGTTTTGTAAATTTCTCGTCATTTCTTATAATTATTAGTGTTGGTTTGCGCGGAAGCCTTTGCGTTGTCACTCTTCCGATGAAAAGTAGAGTTCGACGACCAAGGTTATAAACGTAGAAAATAGTTCAGCGTAATCGGAACGTAGGTATAGTTTAATTACTAATGATTTTTTAGAGAATGCAGTTGTTCGCATGTATGTAAACTGACAGGTTAAAAGATTATTCTTTTAATTACCATTGTTATTATTACTATATCATTGCTGCTGTTAAAAAGAGAGAGGTCAAATTTTTTTTTTCTTTTTCTATTCTTTTAGTGATTGAATTTTTGCTATTATATCCCGCGAAAGAATCGACGCCGAAAGTCTCATCTTGCTATCTCTCATGTGTTCACGCGATAATCAATCGCTTAGATTGACCAAAATAGAAACGATTGTGGTCCAATTTTCATTCGAAGTGGAAATTTCACTCGTGACAGACCAAAAGTTGAAGTAGTTGCAAATTCTTACATACCGAGTGACATTTTCCTTTCGACAGATAATGGAAATTAGTATGCATTTGTCGTTGCCAGCGGTGACGACAATGATGATAAAACGTGCGCGTTCGAGATATCTGACTCCTTAGAGCCTAATTTGCTATGCATAAGTGTGCAAGGATCACAGAGAATAAACTCGCAATGAGCTTGTAAGTATGCATGAGCTGATTGTGAATTTGTTCGATTAAAACCAGAAGTCTTCGAACTCAAACGAACTAGCAAATTACACGCGAATCGAAGGCGATGTGAGTGTCAATTTTTATCGATTGAGCAATATATACTTTCAATGAAAGTTCAACTTTTTGAATGCCGAAAATTTATATATATGTATAGCGTCTGATGTTTTGTCTGAAATCTGTGCTATCCGAATGGAAATTTCGAATTTTCTTATTTAAATTACAATAATGATGCATGGCATTCTTATTACACAGATTTTGAAGTTTATAAAAGAACCTAGAGAAATGTAAGCAAATCTATATTTTTTCATTGTCCATTCATGCGCTAAACCGACTTTTCTGATACCCTGTTTATACAAACATCTCTTTACACAACGACACGTTCGTATTGCTCAGTAGGTTTTATTATGTTTACACATCGCTGTCCCTGCGAAGAAAACGGTAGGGAAGAATGACTATAAATGTAGAACACGATGAGACCGATGTATGAACGATGAAGAAAAAAAAGATGAAGCGGTTTAACGTCGATCGTAAAAGCCTACATGGCGATTACGTAGATAATAATAATAACATTTATACGGAGTCAACGTTGAAACGATATTGAAGAAGCTCTCGATGTTTCGTACCTGGTCACTTGAATAGGTAATTTACACATACATACACACATCCAAGAGGGACCTTCGATAAAAAATAGGGACCTTTTGAACCACTTCATTGATCGTACAACGTATTTAATAGCCCTTAGTAAATGTTTAATACTACTTTGGTGTGTACTGTATCGCGGGATTCAAATCTCACTGTCGAATTAAGCTAATAAAATAATATATATATATACACACTTTCAATCATGAGATCTTATTGTACCTCAATCCCAGCAAACAACTCCAAAATATACTTATCCTTCGAAGTTTTATGTTTACTTTAGTAATGTACTTTTTTATTATAGTTGAATGTTTTAGATATAATAAAGTATGATACTTCTATTAGTTGAATAATGAATATGTAATGTTGCAACAGCAGTGAATACTGAAGCTGATATTCTGTTCATTAAAATCCAAAAAAACGTTTCTACGATTATAATAACATTTTGAGAACATTCGTTATATGCCGAAATCTACGCCCTCAAAAATGGTCTACATTTTTTTCAAGTCACGCCTTCCATGCCTGGTTTTTCTTACTCTTTGTACCACATAATATAGGAGAAAAATCATGAACAATTAAAAAAGTCTTGGTGACAACTTTTTTGAAAAATTGAAAATTTTTATAAAAATGCTAAAAAAAGCCTTTTTTTCAACTTTGAGCCAT
This sequence comes from Torymus auratus, assembly GCA_900474315.1. Lineage (NCBI taxonomy): Eukaryota > Metazoa > Arthropoda > Insecta > Hymenoptera > Torymidae > Torymus > Torymus auratus. The sequence continues at coordinate 56,449 of UXGD01000310.1, forward strand.
TTATTCCAGAAATGTTTGCAAAAAATAAAATAAAACTTGAGAGAACCATCTTTTATTTGCTTTTTAAAAATTATAAAATGTTTGATTTCTTTAAAGTTCTGACCGTTTAAAATTGAGCATCGAAAAGGGACTAGAATACGCAAATCTTACAAATAGGCAGCCTGAGCTTTGAGCGTGTTTTATGCCTTTTCAACGCTCAACTTGAAACGGTTAGAAATTTTGAAGGAATCAACATTTTTTAATTTTTATGAAAGAAAAAAATATAAAATAATTTGAAAACTTTAAAAATATTAATGCTTATTAATAATGAACTAATAAAAATAAGTGATGTGTAAAAACTACCCACGGAAATACCTGAAAATGGCTTTTAAAAACCCGTGCTTCGAATCGTACAACTTCCTTATGCGTGTTATCATATGCGCGTTTTTCTAATGCGCATTGATGTTCAAACTTATTTTTCTCGGAAAACTTGAATAGCAATAATTTGAAATTTGAAATCTAAATTTTTCGAAGGGCTAAAAACGATTATTTAATTTATTCCACACCCGACTCAAATGGTCACCTTTTGCCCACGGAAATCGGGGCAAAAATTGCATATTTTTCCCGCAAATCCGATTTGCGGGTCAAAAGTAAAATTTGCGGGACAATTTTTTTTTTTTTTTTTTTTTTTACGCAATTTTTATACTTTTTTTATTTTCGATTTTGTTGATATTAAAATTATTTTTGACACTGATATACGAAATTGATTATATTTGGGTACCGATGTTCAGTATTCAGGTCCGCTGTTTCAACGCAAAGATGTTCAATCCGTTAGGTATATAATATAAGATATAAATTTTTCGCCCATCAGTTGGGTACGTATACCTATACATGGCCGTATCGAATTTCCAATAATCGAGATTTCGCGACCTTGTGCTTTATCCTTATTATATAGATAAAAATACTAACGGAAATAATAGAAATAAAATTCCCAGTTTTAAGCTTGATTTCGTCAGTGCCATTTATTATATTGCTGTTTTCTTTTAGTAATTTAAGTATATTATTAGAAAGTAAAAAGTTGTTTCCAATGAAAATGCAATTAGGAAAAGATATTTTTATATGATAATGTATGAAGCTTTCTTTTTTTCACTTTATAGATTTAAATCAAAACTTTCCATCAGATATAAGATTTCTTCTAATAAAATTGAATTCATTTTTACACTTTAGCAACTGACTATACATTTTTTTGTAAAACCGAGAATGTAATTTTTTAGTCCAAATATGCATATATATTATAGTATGACTAAAGTTTTATCAATATAGCAAAATTACTCCATTCGGAATTTCGGAGTAATTTTACTGAAATTACTCCGAAGTTCTACACAAAATTATAGTTACGTTGCTCCATGAATATTATTTATCGCCCATCCATGAAAATACAGCTACAATAAGATAAAAATACATACAATCCATAACGCCAGCGAGCTCACGTCGTCTCAATCTTATCTTATCGTTAGCCCTTTAAATACCCCATCTACCCTACATTTCGCTCCGAATTACATTATTATACGCACGCATATAATCGCACACGCGCCTTCCTCCCACTCTCTTCCAACTAAAGAGAGCAAGAACGACCGCGAGAGCGCGCCCGCGCCTGAGAGAGCGAGAGAGACAGTGTCGTCGTCTATAGGTCTATGCCTCCATCGGGGGGATAATATAATGCGATGCCTCGGGGTGCGCGCGTCTGGCTGGTCGTCGTCGCCGTCAAATACACGGTCTGGAGCATCTACTACTGGCGCACGCGGCAGAGCAGCAGCAGCGATCCTCGGCGAGGCGACGAGTGAGGCGGTAAGGATATACGAGGCGTGTGTAATGTGTATTGTATTCACTATTGTACGATGCCTGGTGTGTGTATTGTATATTTAGCGAGAGTGTGCGTATCGATCTCTTTCCAACTTTCCGAGAATAGGGCTCTCGCTCGCTCTGCGTAGTGAAGCGTATCGGGGGGGACCGATCGTCGCCCTCGCCTGTTCTCTCTCTACACTCTTTGCTTTCTGGGTGAGGGTCGTCGAAGGGGAGGAGAAGGAGAAGGGAAGATCTGTACGCTGGCTAGCTGGCCCCGTTTCTGGCGACGATGATGACGCTTTCGAATTTAGAGGTTAGCATATACTCTGCAGCTATAGGTACAGGAGCAGCATCACTCGGAGTCGCTCTGTTGTTTTTGTTCGATTAGTGCGTATAGTGTAGATATATAGTGTACTATACCACCGTCGGCTGCTGCTTTGTTTTGCTGCGTTATTGTTTTTTTTTCTTTGTCGCGCGCCAGCGGCTGATTTCTCTAGGTACAGTTACGCGAAACTTATATAGAGAGTGAGCAGTTTATTGCGTGGGAAAGCGGGAAAGTGTATTCGAGGAGAAGGAGGAGGCGGACGATGCACTCGATAATTGTTGTTGACCGCATCGGTCCTATTCGCTTTTCTTTCTGGCTAATAAGCACTTGTGACTCACGAGTGATTCATCAAAGTACCGCTTGACAGATATGCCCCGATGGAGGCGATGATAAGGGGAAGAAGAATTGCTTGTAGTGTATTGTTTGTTTTGGGAGGCAGTGTGTGTGTGTGTATGTGTGTGTGTGTGTGGGTATTGGAAGGCTGCTTAGATTTCCCATGAATTATTGCATTGAAATCAATAAACAGCTAATGTCATTCTGCTTATAAATAGATATAAAGTATCAGAAGCAGAGTGAGTTAATGCATTTTTAAGAGAGCAATAATGATTCGAATATCAGCACGATGGTGTTTTTTGCCCCTCCAGCTCTGAAGTCTTCTTTTAACTATATCAATGTGTAAATATTTACAGTAAACAGAATGTAATATTTCATTTTTTACTTTTTTTTATACATGAGTGAGATATTTTTAATTTGCCTTTAATGCTAAAAATAAAGTAATATATATACTCTGTTCTTGAATCTATATATTTATCACACGTAATAAATAACTCAATTTTTACACTTCTTCGAGAAAAGTATAAAAGTTGTTCACGTGTGTATTTGCATTAGATAGTGATTTTGCTATTTTGTAATCTCTATTTGATTTGACTGATATTGGTCTTTTATTTGTTCATTAGTGAATCTGGAGAATAACATGAGGTGAGAGTGTTCAGAGAAGTTTTGGAAAACGATTCAAGATGTATGGAGATGGAGAACTGGAAGTCTCTGAAGGATGGAGGCAGATCCGAGATTTAAGCACAACGACAGATCCTAATATAAGTTCCGCTGTTCACGATGAGGATCACTTTTGTAAATTAATACTTTACAAGGAAATAAAAGCCTCTAGGTTAGTTATAATATAAATTTTAGTAAAAATATGATGTTTCAATGCAGTAATCAAAGACTAATTTTATATACATATTTTTTTCTTTTTTTTGTGTTATAGAGTTCGAATATGGGACGTGATAATTTTAATACCAAATGTTCTATTTCTCCTGTTTATTGCTGTAAGATTTAATCGAGCCAGGCTCAAACTTCGAGCAACAAGCAGTCCTATATATTTGGCCTTTTATGGTCTTGTAATTTGTAGCATTGTGATATCGGTTATCCGTTGTGTAGTGTCAATGACAGTTAATGCTGCTACAAATGCTGGTGGTAATACAGACAAAGTACTATGGGTTGCTGTTAGGTTTTTCCTGCTTTCCACAGAAATGAGTGTAGTCATTTTTGGCCTTGCATTTGGTAAGGATTTTTTTAATTGTTCTATTGGCCTAAGCCATTTTATTTTATACCCTAGAAGTAATCACTTTATTAATTTTAAACAATTTGAGATGTTAAATTCTTTATCAATTGTTTTTAGGTCACCTAGACAGTCGCTCCAGCATACGTAGAGTTCTGCTAGCAACATCTTTTATAGCATTGGTTTATACAATAACACAAGGAACTCTTGAATTAGTTCTACCTGATGACACATTCCATGTACCAAGCAGAGATTTCTATGTATTTGGTCATGGAGGAATGATGTTTTGGTTTTGTAGCAGCATCGTTTTTACAACGGTAAAAAACATTACTGTTGTTTTTAAAGATTGTCATTTTAAAATAAAACTTATTTTTATGAATTTCCCAGATATACCTGTTGATACTGGTTCTACCTTACACGAGATTGCGAGAGAGACTAACTCTCCCAAGTGAGTTTTACCAATTTTCACGTCTACGTTATAAATAGTAAAAAATGGAAATACGATTGTAATGATTTCCTATCGTTTCAGGTCGAAAATGTTTTTACGTATACGTTGGTTTCTTGGCAACTTTGGATTTAGTTCAGTCAGTAGGAGCTGGTCTATTGAACTACACCCAAAATCCTGCAGGATTGTGCGTCATCGATATGACCGCTGCAATTTACTTGACGCTGTTTACGCCTCTCGTGTACCATACGTTTCTCTCAGACTTTTTGGGGTACGTGGAAATTCTTTATTCATTTTGTTAAAAAACTAAGTTATAGGTTTACATGTTCCTCGATATAAAATGCATTTCCAAACAATTCATTGCTCCAAAAATAATATTATCTAATTAGGTTATCTAAATTCATGATTTATTTATAATCTTTCAAAGAAACACTTACAGAATTATCTAATCTTTGAAGGATCATTTACAGATAAAGTTTTTTCTCTATAAATATCATCCCGATAGAATTATTACATACTGCCTTTGTATTCTGTAAAATAATGAAAAATCTCTAACCTAGTTAAATAAATAAATAAATAAATAACCAAAAAACCGTATGATTTTGCAGTGTTTCGCAGCCGTCGATAATGTTCTCGTACAAGGCCCAGGTGGACGACGCGATGGAAGAGGACACGGTCTCCTTGCCGCACCAGCAGAGCTTTTCGAGCCTGAAGACGGACAGCGACTACATATACCAGGTCCATACCCCGTGCTTTCACGCGCCGCTCTTTCACTCCCAGTGCCTACCGAATCACCCGTCCCCCAAATTCACCAACCCTGGTAGCTCGTCCCACGCGACTCTCCTCAATCAACAGCAGTATCATCATCACCCTCACCATCATCACCATCATCGTCAGCGATTCAATCCGCGCGCCCGGCTGAATGCACGTACCAGTGCGCCCGATCTGAGAATGACGTCGTCTAGCTCGAGCGTAGAGCCGAGTAACGCTGAGACGGCAAGCGTTTCGAACCTTCTTCTGTCGCCAAGCACCGCCAGCAAGTTTGTGTTCAAGCCACGCGACAATGACAGTAAGGCCAACCTCTTCTCCATCGAGCGAAGCGACAGTAGCATATCCAAGAGGGAGTCGCCGAGCGCCTCGCCCAAGCTAGAGAGCAGCCTCCAAAGTATTCTGGATAACGAACCGAGCGAGAAGTCACCTACCGCGGGGCTCAGTGAATATTTGAGACAGATGAGGAACGGCAAGGATGTCGATGATGATAACGAGGTGGAGGTTAAGATGATGCCGCAAAAGTCGAGTGAACCCAACCAGGACGATGACGATGGTGCCTCCTCATCCTCTCGGAGCGAAGCTCTGTGAATTTGTTTTTACTCTCCAATCAAGAGACTGATTAGTGGTTAAGAAGAGTGATTTCTTTCGTGTTTCGAACTGCTCATGCGTGTGTGTGTAAAATTATATGGATAGGTTCTTGCCATTATCCGAGCTTGTTGAAGTTCCTATTGGAGCAAAGATAGATTTTCAATATTTTTGCGAGAGTATTGTTTAATTAATGTTTTTTAATATATCGTTGTTTCATAATATAGGTTTATATCGGTTAATTTTAATCTATATTTTAAGAAATGTTAATCAAAATGTTAAAAGAAGTATTTGTCATTTTGATGAAGCAATAAAATTTGTAGTAGATTATGGCAAAATTATATAGAACTATATACTTTTGTAGAGATGTATTTGAGAGTAGTTGATTAAGTAAGAAATAATTTAAGAAAATTATTTTATGAATGAATTAAGTATTGTGTGGAAAATATTTTATTTTTACCGACTTATTAGTTTACCTAATGATTGATAGCTTTTTCTAATCTGTGATAGTTCAGTCGATTAAAATATTATTTTTTAATGTTATATTAGTCTTACAATTCTTAATTGATGGCTATTAAATTAAAAAAAAAGCTGATTTGATCAAAATTACTACTTAATGTTGCCAACTTAGTTGATAATTGTACAGTTAATAATTATAAAAAATGGTATAATTTTACACACACTAACGAGAAGGCAGTATAATTGAAATACTCAACAATAAACTACTTTGTGCTGGCGAGGACGTTAATCATTTTAGGTAACGAAAAGACTTTAAAACCAATGAGGAAGCTTCAGTTTACACGATACATTACACAATAATGAAGAGGAAAAGATGGCTGTTTGTAAAGCAGTCTCTGTGTTTGCGCGCGTGAAACATCGTCGATTTGCTATTGCAAATAGTGCTCGGCAGCTTTTCTATTATCAAGTAACTCTTTTAACGAAATGTGATACAATCTTAGATTCATTTTTATAATAATTTGTACATACTTGGGCTAATCTCGATTTTTCGATTAAACGTTTGTTGTTGTAGCCAATGTAATTTGTTTTATTTATTTAAAGCTTGGTCAAGGCATTTGTTGGTATATGCATCAACTTCAGTAGCAGGTAAAAATATTGTTGAATACATAATTTTCGCTACTTGTTACAGCAAAATTAAAAGTAACTATAAAATTGTTAGCACTAAATCCAATACCCACAAATGCCTAGATTTTCGCTGCTCGACACCCCAATCGCTTAACAAGTCCAAAAGTATCAGAGAATCCTTAGAGTCAGTATAAAGCTTTGCTTCATCCACTGCACCGTTAACGTATAAACCGCTGTAGCACCTCAAAATTATCTTTCCTCACCCACGTGACCCTCAATTTTGACGTGTTACAGTCTGTAACAAAAATATAGAGAATATATAACTCGCAATTCCGATAGAGAGCGAGCCACGAATGTCCCGGTTTTTTTTCTGCTTGCAGAACCACAGCGTCTACGACTCGACGCAGTTCGACGTCAACTCAACGCCGGTTAATCCCTTGTACGCGGCCTCGCTTCAGAGCCCCGACAGTATAACCGGCTACAGCATAGACAGCACCGGTGGAGTCGGACACGAGACTCAGCAGCAGAAGGAGTCAAACGGTTATCAGCAGTGAGCGATACGGGGGGAAAACCCCGAAAGCTGCTCTCCGGCCAACGATGAGAAATTCCAGATGAGAGTTTAGTTGATCGTGGAGTTTTTTTGTGGCTTTTGTTTGAAATGAAGGTTTGAAATTACTGCCAAATGACGTTGGAAATTGTTGATGTGAATGTGGAGGCAGCTTTTTTTGGTACAAATTTTGTATGGGTTTGTGGTGTCAGATGATTCGATTGTCTGACATTTTGGTTTGATAAATTACACTTATACAACTAAAAATTTTTTTTTTCATTATAGTACATCTATCTGTGATTATAATGTTGTTTTAAGAGGATATTTAATAGTACATTGGTCAACTAGGGAGGAAAGTTGACTTTTTCTAGCGAGGATGATGATCATCCGAGTTTGAAAAAGTCAATTGCTCCTTTGTTGCACACAGTACTTTTTTAAATAAGGAATAGGGCCTTTTTTGCTTGAAAACTGAATAGAAGATCAGTTATATCGATTAGTCATAACGAGAGACTAAGTTGTCTTCTTCCTGCCGAGCAGGAGGTCTTACTAGACGCTCGAAATGCTCGATTTTCCATTCAATTTTGTATGCAGGAAAAGGGTCTTTTTCATGTACGTGTTCAAAAAAACAAGGATTTTGTTTCCTGTACAATTTGATTGGATCAATTTATTGGTATTTCAAAACCAGGAAACACTGTTGAAATTTACTAACAAGGCGTGAAAAATGGCACGTTAAAAAATCAATTATTATTTATTAATCATTATATTCTCTTAAGCATCAGGTGATAAACCATAATGATTAATCGAACCAAAACATCAGGTAATAAAATCGGCTAAGTCATCTGAATTTTGCAATAAGAATAATTGAAGTTAAGAGAATACAAGTAAAAGTGTAAAAGCTTTCATTTCAAAAAATGTCAACGAAATAACAAACAATTTACAGTATTTTTATTTGACAAAGGGACCTAGGACTTTTCGAACAAATTGTATATTTATGTAGAGATATTAGGTATTTGTTTTTAGAATACGAATTAACTCGATACTTACTAATACAAAGAAAATACTTAGAACTTTATTTTCGCTTGTTTCGGATAGAAAACCATTGTTATACGAATAATTGTAGAATATAAGTTAAACTGGGAATTACTTTTTGTTGGTCGGAGCTACACGAACAAAGAAAAGAAAAATGTAGGCCTCTGAACGATTCTAGTCGTCGGAGTAGCAAATTTTTTAATGTTTAGAGGCGCATTAACCGATATATATGTATATATGTATGCGTAAACGCATGTACACTCAGAGAAAGTGATATGTAAGGGAAGAGGGCTGAGATCTGAATTAATTTTTTTTTCGGTTTCGATTTAGCAAAGAATTTTTTACACCTCGAAATGCTTTTATATCGGTAGATTAAAGGAAAAAAATGCTCGGTATGTTGAAAGTCAATATTTATGAGACATAAAATTAGTATTTTTAGTCGCATATAAGATTGACCAGTTACAAAAAAAAGTTACTAAAATCAAAATGAAGAATTTCTTAAGGTATTCTATGGTTAAATAAGAATTTTGGAACTTAAAGCATGCTGAGCATTTGATCTACGTAAAATTAAAAGCCGAAATTTCTACTTAAAATTGTGAAGAAAATTATATTTCATATGTAATATTATGCTATGAAGTTATAAATTTCTGAATCATAACAAATTTGAATACTCTTTTATAATCTCAATTGGCAATTCTCTAGCCCAAGTCTTACGTAGATATTTACGCTTCACAGAAGTGTAATAAAGTTGTAAATTTGACTATGGAATTTCGCCGCGCTTATACGATAATGAAATTTTATACGCTTGATTGTTTTTAATCAACTGTACTTGGAAAAAGCAACGTACAATTACATACAGACATCTTTTTGAAAATTACTACATAGTAGTTTCAATAAATTTTTCATACTCTTCATATTTATAAAGCAAATAGATTCGAATTTCTTTTTAATAACGTACTTGTAACTCTTTATATAATAATCTCATACATTAATGTATATATTATACTTATAGGTAGTTGTATATGCCTGTATGTGATTGGATATGATTTTTTCTGGGATACACATAGACTTTTATAGAGGAAAATGGTGGTATTATAATGGATTTTTATCGTGAGATTTTATTATTTTTGCAATAATCTAAGTTCCAACTTTAAATTATTATATATTGTAAGAAAATTAATTGTACTATTAAGAATAATCTATGTAAGGTAACATTAAACTTTATATATTTTTTCTTTGTGTACCTAGCAAATTCGATTTATGAAACGATAACATAAGTTAAACTACTACGAATTGCATTCGAAGTTTAATCATCGATAAAATAAATCTCTTTTTTTATAGCACTGAGAAGAAAGTTTTCGAAAAACTATTAACACATTTATACTGCGAATACGAGTTTATTATTATATTTTATAATTTATTGTATTTTGTATTGATATATTGCATATATAAAATCTAAATTTGTATATAATTTGATTCGCAATACATTCACCACATTACCATTCGTTATTTCTTCGTCTCCCAAAATCAGACATAATGAAGTTTCTCGTCTGCGCTTATTTGACGTAATACGAATATTTCTAAAATCTTCATACGTAACCAATGCCACAAACTTTAATAAAAAACGCCAAATTAATGTCCTCTTGAAAATTTGTCTCTCAGTGCCTCTCGATTAACGGCTCGAATTCGACTGAACTCCGTCCCATCATACACACGACGTCAAAACGCAGACTTTTTCAATTTTTCCCCTTCAGAAAAAGTGGCTTCTTTCCTGTACGCACGCGTGAACTTCGACGAGCCGCAAAGAAATTCACGACGTTTTCTTGTACACCTGAAGTATATTATGTGTGTGTGTGTATGTGTGTGTGTAAATGTGTACGAGCAAAAAATTGTTGTATGGACGAGGTTCCATGACTAATGCAGAGTCCCCAGGATTTTGTTAAAAAGATTGTAAGGGAGAAGGTGAAGAGAGCGAGGGAGAAACTAAAAATGATACTTAGACTTCGTAAGCCATGCGTGTATATATAGTAAGCGAGATGCGCGTAAACTAAACTCTGTCTATCACCGCTGTAAGTCAGTTTGTTCCTTACCGGTATTTGTGTTTTGAGTACTTGAGTCGACCGAAAATTCCCGAGACGTTATTTTATTTATTTTTTTTTTTTGTAACGATTCTTACTGAGCAAGTCCATTGACATTTCCATAAAAGCGTTTTATTACCTGTTAACGGAGGAAAGACTGAATTGCAGCGAATCTCCTTATTAAAAATAAATAAAGCATGTAAGAATGTTGTTTATATACGTATTTAACGATTGTATAATTAAAGTTTTATTTAACAAACAATCAGAAAGAAGGTGAGTCAAGAATTCAAACCTTTTCATGATTTTTATATAAAAAAAAGAATAAACAAATACGCGAAAACTGATGATGATGGTGAGGCAAGGAGTGTTGTCAATTGCGAGCGAATTTTGGTGGTACTTCAATTACCTTCGATGTCAATAAAACCGGGCGAGAGCAATGCGGGGTTGAATTAGAGAACAGTGATAAAAGGAATGAGCGACGACGTTTCTTGTTTTTCATTGTATAAATAATACTTAACGACGTGGAAAGAAAATAATTTGAATATTTTCAAGTGTTATAATTTAATGCGATATTTCGGAGAGAGGAAGGGTTCATCATCGTGTGGAAAGTATATCAGAACTATGCTAAGAGTAATTTACAAATTGTGCGTTATGTATTCTGATTATTATTTATTTTGCTTGTAACGATCATTTACGAGAAAAAAAAACATATAAGCATATATAATTTTCTATTTTTGTAGAATGGTTGTCTTTGAAGAAAATAAAAACGAAACGAAACGTAACACATCATTACAGAAACCTTGTGCATTTGTTTTTTTGTTCTGTACAAACCAGTGAATCCCCATATATCTTGAATACATCTATTAGGCGACAATTGGCATGGAATTTCATCATTCCACGAAACGATAACAATTTTTCTCGTTTCGCTGTTCAATGAGCTGATATTGGCAAATATTAGCGCAAGCCACGGCGTCGCGTTGAATAAAGATGAAGACGCGTCTATTATTGTCTCGATGTCGACTATTTTCGCTTTTATTATCATAATAATGCCAATCCTGCGAATTACACAAGTACTTTTACGCGAGTTTCTTTTTCATTGCAATACGTAGCTGTGATAGTTTTTTCCTTATGATTATCATTATTCCATTTTATAATTGTTAATGATAAAAATACAGTTTGTTCTTCAAAGTTTATTTTTAATAAGTATAAAATTTTTATGAATGCAATATACAATTTCCTTAACTATTTACATTGTTTTTATATTCTATGCTAATGTGATTACTTGAATATACTACGCCTACGTATAAAAGTCTTTAAAAACCCTTGACGAAATCGGAATGTTAACTTAAACCGAATGACGTGCAAAGAGCACGTACATGAGCAATTCTCTGGAGTTTCTACAAAAAAGTGGTTCCAAAAAAAAAAATAAAAAAAATTTTGAGGTACACTTCTGTTTTAAGTTTTTTCTTGTTCTGTAGGTCCTACAGTATAT
>UXGD01000311.1:0-67940 GCA_900474315.1 Torymus auratus
ATAAGCTTTACCCGATGAAAATCGGTCAATATGTTCAAAAGTTATAGCCGACACACACACACATATACACACACAAAGAGAGAGACACGCAAATTTTTTAGCTCAAAAATGACGGATTTTCGTGCCAAAAGTCTTAAAACATGTTTTTAAACATTTTTTGTTTCAAAAATTTTCTCACCAATACAAAGCTTTGAGGAAGCAAAAATGCTCTTTTCATTGATTTATTCTAGTATGATGCAGTTTTTTTTCAGGAAATTTCATTACTGCCTTGAGCTTGCTTGATTAAATAATCCTTGAGACACTTGAAACCATTTAAGTGTTAGAAACAATGCACCTATTGTACTTGAAAAAAAATTACTGCTATATATTAACTAATTTGAAAAAATAACTTTGAAAATAAGGCGGATAGCTATATAACTCCAACTTTACTTTTACGTAATTTAATTTTTATTCAAGTTTCTATAGTGTTTTTTTAGAAACGGTATGAAAATATGAAAAAGGTTGTCAAACTTAATTTATTCGTATAATCATGATAACACAAGAATATAGCAGAAATCTAAATTACATAATCTAGGCAAAATAAAAACGAAGCAGCGCAAGCACGTAATTTTTCCTCGAGCGATAAGCCACAGTAAAAAAAAAAAGTCTCAAAGTTTAATGAGCTAAGCAGATGATTATCGCGGCAACTCGATCTTCGAGTTCATTATAATTTCCGCGCGATGCCTCAAAGTTTCTAGTTAACGTGGCTGCCGAAGGCTCCATCTCTCTCTCTCTCTCACACAGCACGACAAATATTCTCGCGAGCGCCTCGTCGGCGAGTGATAAAATCGCCAATAAATAGCCTCGCACGTGCGCGCATCGAGAGGCAATTACAACCCCCGGGTATCTTGGAAGCAACAATTACTCTTCCTTCCTGCCGCGAGCCTGCGCCGCACGCGCGTCGTCTTATACAGACGTATACGTATATACGACGACGGCGACGTCGCCCTAATCCTATTATGCCAGCTAAATGGCGCGATGCACTATCACGCGCGCCCGCTGTGTGCGCACACCGGCCTCGGCGTTAATTTTCCGATGGGGCTGCTATTTTTAGTGCCGCTGCCAAATTGACCGTAATGAGCCTTCGCCCCATCCGTCTCTTTCTCTCTTTCTTTGTCGCCTCTATGGAGCGTGGCGCGCGAGCGAGTCCGAATTGCGAGCAACGACTTCCGACCGATATTATTCCGACTTTCGAGGGTATAGGTCGAGAGCGCGCGCATAGCGTATATATAATGGTCGAGCGCGGGCTGCTTGATTGCCGCAGTGCGCCTCCTCTCTGTTCCGTTATTGGTTTTCCATTGTTGCGCCGCCTCTCTTCCGCCTCGAGTTTCTACGTCGCGCTCTGTATGTATATATATGTGTGCATGTGTGAAGGATTGGGCCAACTGAATTTTTATTATTCGAGGGAGCGCGCGAACGAGTTTGCCGCAGCGTCCTGCATGCTTTTGCCTTTGCGTCTCCTTTATCCTTCAATCGCATGGCTTTCCGGCCGAACTGTGCCATTCCCATTTTTATAGTCAGATGTTTTCCTTTTCTGCATTGAGTGTTTGTAATACAAACGTGTATATAAGAGCAGAAATCTTACAAGCTTTTTAGAAAATTAGATTTTCGAGTCAAAATTGCTCTTTTTGCAATATCTTCAGAATGTAAATACTTAGAAGCCAAAAGATGAACACTTTGATTGTTTATTTATTTTATGGAATTATTACATTTCTTTATTCATTTTGAACGTTGAATCGTTATTGACGAATATTTTGCCAGAGGTGGTCAAACTTGACACGGTTAATATAATTGTATAATTTTTCAAGAGACTTGAAAAGTAATCAATACGTAATCTACAGTCGAAATATCCGAAAAACGCGAAATAAATATAGTTTATCGTGTATGAAACTTTTGAGGTACAAGCCATTGAAATGTCAAAATACTGTTATGACGCCTGCACAACTCACACAAAACAAAACTAATCCCTAGAAATATTACTGACAATCCTATGATATTATCAATTTAAACGTAACGTAAACATTTATGTTATTAAAATTTTCGAAAATATTTCAAAAATTTGTACTTTTTTTGTTATTTAAACAATTTTTTTTCTCGACCTCTATTTTAGTGGCTAAAAAGTATGTATAGACCCTCTCTTATTAGTATTCTTAGTCTGCGCAGGATTATACTGTATTTATTAATACATGAGTAATCATATTAAAATGGAATCTTATCAGATCTTATACGCTCAGTTGAGACATGTAATTTCCCTACATCATCCCGTAGTGGCAGTTTAGGCTAATGCGGGTATTTTAACTTGGGGTTAATCAGAATCGATTGTACACTCCTGCGGGAGCTACTTGGCTGTTGAAATATACATTAGTCATGAATGATTTTAAAATTATTTAAATCGCGCAAAAGGACCCGCAATTTAAATATTTTTAAATATCCGATTCCTTTTTAGTTTGGGGAAAGTTTTACACATAAATTCTTTAAAACTATAAAGTACGACATCTCGGTCTTAAATAACACGTTATGATTGTACGTAATGAAAACAAAAGACATTTTTCTAATATTAATGTTTCAATTAATTTCAGAATTGACGCCTGAACAACAGAAGCTTTTAATTGACATAAGAAGGAAGAAATCGGAACTGCTTCTCGAAATACAGGTAAGTTTGCATAATAAGTTCTCCATTAAAGTTCTCCTAAGTTAAATCGTGCTTGAAAAACAAGAGATTCCTGAAAAACACGGCGCAAGCAGGTCAGCGCGTCCCAATAAAATCGTGTTAAGCGATCGTGACAAGGTTCATCTCTTCTGCTGCTCGCACCATTGACCCCTTCTGCCCACACTCGGTACGCGCACTTGCATTTTTCTCTCGCTTTCAATGACCGATGCATTAGTAGCCCCCTCCTCGCCTTGCACACTAATATACCCATCGCGCCTCGTCCATTATTATCGAGGTTATCTTGTTTCTCGTAACAACCTGCGGCTCGCGGTGATCTCATTCGCGAGGGATCCGTCGCCGAGTGTATGTGTGTGTGGCTCTCTTGCAGTTGGCTCGCGGCCTAGTGGAGCACGCGCGCCTGGTGTGCAAGGGAGATGCGCGGGTGTGCGCGACCAAGTAGTTTTCGCCTTTTCCGCGCGCCTGAGATCGACCCGCGAGTTCGCCAACCTTTGGCCCCCGCAGCATGAGAGCGCTCTTCATTGGGCACGGCGCTCGTTTGCCCAGAACTTGCCCGAGCGATCTCTCATCTCTTCTATACCGCCGCGCGGATATTCCACGCCAAAGTTTCGCCGAGAGAGAGGGATATTATGAAATGAGAGCCGAATGGATGAGGGATTAAGCGCGCGCTCGATTGGAATTCCCATTGGAGAAGTTGCCGCCCCAGTTATTTTTTTTTCTTTTTTTTTTTTTTGGACTTCAGAAATTGTACTGGCCCTGGCCTGGCATTCGTCCCTTTTCTGCTGCGGTGAAATACGAAAGGGTATATCCGGTTTAATTCACGAATGTCATTGTGGTTGCGCTGCTGCTCAAATTTCAGCGTTCCTTCAAGCCTTTTCACGTCTTTGGTAAATGCAGTTATCGGTCTTCTGATACATTCAGCAACAAAAATTTAAAGATATACAACTTTTTAAATTCTTACCCGTTTTCGAAGTAATATCGTATCTATAATATTTAGTATAAACAATTGAAAAGAACTTTCCTTGTATAGTAAAATAAATAATGTCAAAAATTAGAGGGTGCATCATTTGAATAATTTAATGAAAAAAACAAGCCTTCAATTTTGTTTTGAAAATACACCGCTATAAACCACAAAAGTAGTCCAAAAATAAATGCTATTACGATAAAACACGGGCACGTTTGGTTCTATATTTATAGCGGCTGTGTAATATTGGATTATACCTTCGGGATTTAAGATGTATACGTTTTTAGAATAGCGTATAGTCAATCTGAAATTCCGCTCGATAAGAATACAGCATTGTTGACATAAAAATAGTCCACGACTCGAAGCTGTTCCAAATATTGTTGGGTATTAATATATTTTTACTATATAACATTGATTGCCGGCAGCACGACGCAACCTATGCGTGCTCTTAATTCTTTCTCTCTCAGCGCTTCGGCAAATAAAAAGTCGAATCGCAGCTGTCAGTGGCAATCGTAAATCAGCGTTCTTATTCTCTATGAAAAGGGAGGACATTCGGCCCAATATTTTCATCAAAAAAGTATGGAGTGGGCGCGCGCGGTTGTGTCGTGCCTGCTAAAAGCTCGACAGCACGAACGCTGGCCATTCCTGGGCACACTCGAGTCTTGTGCTGATGCGTGCGTGTGTTACGCGCGGGGGGAGAGAGAGGGCAGGATTCGCTCCCCGTGGGTTTCCGGCCCTCGAGGGCAGCGCTTTATTGTGGCTCGTTTACCTATTCCAACAACGCAGGTGCCCCACCCTCATTCGCGCGGCCGCCGTCTCAACTTCCTTCCCTGCACCCTCCGAGCTCGTTTCTCGGCCCTTGGCCTCTACTCTCTTCCCCCAGGCGGGAGTAGTGCTACGCTATGTAATGCCTCCTTGAGCTGGGAATTTTCGGGGCGACGGTATCGGGCTGCCGCCATCGGCGTATAACAACGCTCGCGCCCTCCGTCTCCTTCTTCTCTTTTTTCTTCTCTGCGTTCCCGCACACTGCACGTGCCCGCGCGCGATACGCTTCGTCGATTTCGTGATGGGGAGGGCGTGCAAGCCGAGCTAGGTATACGAAAACTTTATCCCATAGGCCGTATTTCTAGCCCTATCTCTATACTTCTTCCCTTGGATTATTAATCGAGTTAGTCGCTGATTGACACCTTTTTGTGGCTTGCTCCCTCTGTCTTCCTTTACTCTTTGGGGTTACTTTTGCCCGCCCCTTTTGCACTTTCTTTGCTTGTCGTCTATAAATCAAGTTTTCCCCCTTCGTCCCCTTTTTGCAAACAGAGTGTGCATTTTTTATCAACAATTCCTTCACGTTCATTTGGTTTTTATTATTAACGCACACTAAAAGTTTACTTTACTATTCTGAAAGTAATTTATGAGAAATTTCCCCTCAGGAAATTGCATATCGTATCCGGAAACATGCAGACATATTGTCGACATCGCCCACTAGTATTTATCACATAAAGACGTTGGACTTTTGCTCAAACGACAAAATCAATATTTTCCCAGCACTTCTAGAAAAATATTTCGTGAACTGCTTCTGTTAAACTGTAAAGACGAAAAATCAAGTTTTGATCTGTAATTTTGAACATATATATTTTTGGGAAAAAATAGTTTATGCATTTATATCTTATTAATTCTATGCTGAGTTTATATTCGTTTTTTAATACAAATAAATTACTAATAAATGTACATTGCTTAAATGTGCATCTGTCAACAATAATTTTCTCATGTAAAAATACAATAGAACGCACGAATCATTGCCTCTCATGATACTTTTGAGTCGTCATAAATCTCCAGACTAAACAAAGCAAATATGAGATGCATTGTTATATAATTATGACATTGACTGACTTATGCGTATAATTATGCAAGTGACATTTAAATGTTCGACATATTTCATGTAGTTATGTTATATTATGTATGTAGTTTTAATAAAACTAGTCCTACTTATTTTTTTTACTCATATACTATATTAACTAAATATAAACTAAGATAATATTACAAATTTGTAAGGTTTTGAAATCTTTAGTATCATTTAATTAATATCATACACGGTTTGGTAAATGTGAAACAAATATGAAGAGCGGTTAGAAAAAATTACCATGACCGTCCGGTAAAAGTTATCAAGATGTTACTGTAATTTTTACAGCAATATTACACTCATTTTTGCTAATCGTTTCAGTTGTTCCATGTTTACCAAACTGTCACATTTTTTGTATGCAAAAATTCTCACCGTGTAAGTAGATCTAAAAAAAGTAAATACTATCTATCAATCGAATAGTTTAAACTATTATTCTTTACAATTTTGAAAGATAACTAAATGAGTTGCAATCTCTAAGTTTTTCATTGACATACTGGCTATTAATATTCTTCAATATTGAAGTAACTTTATATAGGTCGCAGTATGATGTATAAAAAACACTTTCATAAAAATTGATGTCATCGGATGATACTTTATACAGCAGAAAACGCTTTCATGAGTTAATTCACATGTGAATTACACTTTATGTAACAAAAGGAAAGTTAAATTTAATTCATTGCACACATTTCCTTATACGTACATGTAAAACTATCTTTGTATTAAAATCATTGAAAATTAAATTCTTTATAAAATACGTTTATAACAGAAATAACCCTTTGAAAGTTCATGCATTTAGATTTCAAATCAAAAGTATTTAAAACAATCAAAATCCACAAATTATATTTCATTTCAATAAAAAACGCTCTCAAATTGCCATCTAAATATTTATAAAGCAGGACACTGTGCATGAAAAAAGCTTTGCATAAAAAGAAACATCAATCGCGTGTAGTATTCCATACGTCATGATCGCCGCATCATCCGAACCACACTTCTTTTCTCGCGCTCGCGCGTTACAACTCGCGTCTGCAATTACCTCGCGTTACACTATATAATGCATCTGTCCATGTGCGAGTCTCTTCCACAGTGGCGGACGGCTTGCATATATAGAACAAGAGCAGTGAGGGGTGCAGCTCACTGCACTCGCACTCGGCGCTCTCTCTCTCTCGAGTGGACTTGGAAAAAAGCTCGAGAGGAAGAGGAATTGTGCCGTTGCGCGAGCCCCTCGCCCCTACTATATTTAGGCGCTTGCAGCACGCGCGAAAGAATGGCCGCCCCCGCACATTAGGCGTACCGTCACTACGCGCGGAAAAGGCCTATCTGGCTATGCAGCTTGCATGTATTATGAAACGGGAGCGCGGGAGAGTCACTGCTGCTACTGCAGAGACAGAAACAAAAACACACCAGGCGCGCGTGTAGTATGTGTGCAACTCGTTAGGAATCCTCGTTCTTTCCGCTTCCGTTTCTTTTTGTGCTCGCAATTTTCCATCTTTTGCGCCCCTCTTGTCTCGCCTCGCGCGCTCATTCGCCACAGTCGGGAGATTTCCTTGCAAGCGCGCGAGCGCGAAACGTCTTTACGGGGATTTGGATTTCTGGGTCAGTCGAATGATGATGATAATGACGATGGTGATTATACTAAGATGCTCCAAACGCTTGGAATATTTCGTATTCCTTTGTTACAGCGGATGTGCATTGTTTTTGTTTTGTTTTTGTTTGTGGAGTGTAAACGGCTCGGTTAGCAGGGCAGATAACTGCTGGATCGATCGCCGCTGGCTTACTTACAGCTCGGCTGCGCGCTGAGCGCGGACTCGCCGTTTTTGTAACAGATGGAACCACTTGTTAGTCTTGCCAGTAGCGTTACGAAAGCGGATGGTTCGTTTCTTTGCTGAGCTGTCGTGTGCTCGTAATCTGCTTTGCCGACAGTTGTGGTTAGTGATAAAAGTATCGCACGAGCTTCCTCTCATGAGATAATGTCCACTTCATATCATTTTAATTGTTTGTTATGTTGTAAGTTTATCTAACTAATTTAGATCAAAATAAAGAAAAACAAATCGTATATTTTGAAAATTATTTTTGTTAGAAAATGTACGTCTACAGTTTGTATTATTATTTTAGATTTATATTTACAATTTTTTTTAAATAAAAGTGCTGAGTTCCTAATTACAGTAATAGATGAATTGTAAAAGGATTTTTTATTAATTAGTGTGATATTTTATATCAATTCAATCAAGATTGAAAACAAATATTCCTTGATCCCATTATAGTTTTAAAACTATTGTTACTATTAATTTTTATAGAAATTTAATATTTTTAATATGCTTATTCAACAAATTATGTCGCTATTTTGAAGAATAATTAAGTTAAAATCTTGCTAAACCATGATTTATGTATTCTTTCCCCAAACGCAAGTTAAATTAATCATCGTTATAATAAAATTAAATTAATGACAAATTCCCGTGCTTGAGTCATGTTTCCATATCTTGCAGCACAAAATCAATGGTTGATCCGGATGTCGTCGATTACGCTCCAACTTGCAAATACACCATCTGACAAAATACACCAATAACGAGCATCCATTTTTATCAAATCCAAAAAGTTTATCAAACTTCCTCGAAATTTCCAGCGAGAATACCAGCGAGCATTCATATGCATGCGCATCAAACAACGATAAAATTATCTGAAAATGTTTCGATTGTATGCAAACAAACAGACGTGCGCGCACGCGTGCGTGTGAAAAAGGCGAAAAAGTGGACTATCAATGGTGCTTTGTTTGGGCGGTCTGCTGAAAAACGGAGAGCGGTTTCTTTATCTGCGTCCACGAGACCGCCGCGGCAACGCACGAGGATGTCGCATGCTTGACTCAAGATAAAGTCACTTCCTGGCCTGATATTACGCTATATACGAAAGAGCCATCAGGATTACTCAGCGCGACATCCTAAAGGGAGAGGGGGAGTCAGTGTCGAGGCCTTCGTTAGGATTTTGCTGCTCCGTTATTCCAACAAACGGGACAGCGCTTCACTCTCTCTTTCTTTTCCTCTTTCTGTACTAGTGTCTCGAAGCTTATTTTCGTTAGGAAAAATCCACATTGTACTTTGAAACCACACGCGAGCACAAACTCAGCTTTCAAACAATGACGCGCCTTTGAAATTTCTTTTTAAATAAAGCGCCTGAGGGTGTGTACTTACGCGCGCCTCTCGTTGCGCCGCGCCGTACACTAATAATAGAGTAATTTATTTTTACTTTAATGCTTGAACTTTGGCCTGATTGTATTTTCAATTAAGGAGCGAACCTTTCCGTAATCTTCTGTGGTCTACGAGGAAAAGAACTTTGAGACTTCCAGCTTAATAATATTGATTTCACTTTTGTTCGAGTTTAATGTGTGAATTAGCTGCAGCAAAGAAATGAATTGTGTTCCTGATTCCAAAGAAATTAATTAAGCTTTACTTTTCTAGAAAATATGCATTTATTTTCAAATTAAGGTTGTAAATTATTTAACGCTTGTGTGTAATCTTGAGATGGAAAGTATAATCCTTTCTCCTAAAGAATAAGCAAGTTTCACTTGTGTAATAATTGTTTTTTTTTAATAAGAGGCAATTCCATGTATGCTAACATTCTACTTCAAACTACCTTTACAGATACACTATGTACCAACTTGCCATATTCATTATAAGCGTTATAGATAATAAATTCTTTATTTACATATAAGTATGGCTTTTGTTATTAAAATCTGCAGAGTGTGCAAAGTGCTATTAATTATTTTATGTGGCTTACCATAAGTAGAGCACAATTTCATTTTAGTAGTAAAGTTTTTAATTTTGGAAGGTAGAATAAATCTGTGAATGAAAGAATTAAAATTCATGTGAAAAGAAAGTTCTTAATAAGAACTAAAAAGATAGTTGGATAACAAGTTCAGTGCTAGTTTTCGAAAATTTCAAACTACTAACTCTCTAGATATGCTAACTTTGGTAGATAATTGCAATAATTTTTCGTTATTTATGTCAAATGATAATAACAGTACTGTTGATCTCTCGTACGGAAGATGAGAAAAAATAACCATATATTGTATGCGAAACTGTGTTTAATCAATTAAAATTCTTTGGCAATTAGCAGAAAACACGTAGACCGGCTTTTATTGTCATTTATAGCTTACATCGCCCCAGCCAATTAGTTCCGTTCAAACAAATCTATATCCCGATGCGCTCGAACACGCGATCGATTACTTTATACGAAATTAAAAGCGTCCCCCTTCGCCCCGGACTTATTACCGTTTCGTGCGCGCAGGGCACCGGTGTATAAACACAATTTGGTTTTAATTCACTAATGCTCTACTCCCACCGGAGCGCGTAAGCTCGCGTATATGTAGTATACACACAACGAGCGATATTGCCTACTCACGGTTCTCTTTCATCCCGGTCATGCGTCCGGCGCCCATTCATCCTCTGCTAGCACCCGCGTGGGCCTATGGGCGGGACGCTTCGACGTATTTTCGCTCACACAGCAGCAGCGAACGCGCTGGACATCCTCCCCCGCGGCGGGTCAAGCCGGCCTTATCTGCGGCCGTAATCGTGAAGATCCCTCGGCGTTCGGTTTATTGCTCCTCTCCCCGTACATCACTCGATCGCAGAAGGAACCGCGTGTATCATAACGTGCAGATGTCGTCGACTCCTGCGCGCGTGCGGGCCGCGTTGTGTACAAACATACGCGCTGCGTGCGCGCGTCGCAAGCTCGGCGTGTACGCGTAAACGATTCCGCCTTCCTGGCGGCCAGTCCTCACGTCCCCGCGGCCTCGGCTGCCATTCGGCATCGTATACCGCGACCGCGATGTTGACGGAACTGCGCCGAACTTGACCAGTCCGAGCGACCGCTTCTTTCGCGAGTCTTAATTTCCCTGGAGGCAGTTAAGTGACTCTGAGCGCTGCTGCCCGATTATTCGTTGTGTGTGAATTAGCCGAGCCGGGCTCGGCGAGTTTTAATCCTTTTTTTTCGGTTGTGTAGAACTAGTTTATTTGTGTCGGTGATCGAGTGGTGTTCCTTCGTTTCTCGTCCTTTTTTTTGTCCAACTCATTTCAAGATGTTGTTCAATATCGCTGGTATTTTGCTGTGTAAGACTATTTCGAGTGTTTGCCGATTTTGTAGGTCGACTTTGTCGGTCCTGTTCTCTTGCTTTTTCTTAAGCGGCTCCTATGATGTCAGACAAATTCTGGAAAAGGTAAAGTTTTTCTATTTTTTTTTTCTTCTTATTTTATAGCTATTTGCTTTTATTTGATTTGCTGGCACCCATTCAGATATGAAAATATACTTTATTTTCATAAAACATTAATATATTATGAGCACTTTAGCTTTCTATAATCCAATAACTGATATTATTAATGTTGATGGATAAAGTAGAAATGAAAAAGAAAGATTTTATGGGAAAAAGTTTTTTATTTTTGCATTGTAGAAACATAAAAAGAAAAGTAGTTGTTCATTGTGCTTCAGTATACATAACTTTTTAGACTCGAAAATTCCAGGAATACGTCATTACTACACATTTTTTAAATTTGTTTTTCAATTCTATCTACCTATTTCACGTTTTTAAAATCTTGAGAAGATACGTCAAAAGTAACATTTTCCTGTAAAAAATTGTCAAAGGTTCCAAAACTACGGCTTTTTAGGAAATACTCTCTCAATTTTCATTTTGCAAAGTAGTTCCGCACAAAATAGAAACGAAACAAAGGCAGTTTGTAGCATAGAAAAATTTGACAAATGTAGACGTTTGTAGACATTGTATTCTTTTAAAATTTGGATCGCGTCAACTCTTATTTCCACCCGTATTTTTGCGGATTACCTGAAAAGTGTAATCGCAGTGTTATCAAATATAAATAAATACTTTTATTTTTTACAATTAAGTTCATAAAAAAAATATTTTCTGTGAATAAAAATGGGCTTATACTAAATAAACAGAATTGAGTTTTCGTTTGAATCGAAGAAAATTCTTAACGCAAATAACTAGAACAGAAATAACAAAACTTTATTTGAATAATGACAAGAAAAATCTTTTTTAACCCAGGAATATAACTGTAGAAAGAATCAGTTGAAAAATATCTCCTTTCAAGTCGGATCTCACGTAGCTTTGAAAAATCTATTTTTCACGCCTGATCCCGAGCACGAGGAATCGTTACAGTAAATAGAAATCGCACGAGTAGCGCTGTTGCTGTACCGCGATCGATATCAAGAAGGCGCACGACTGGCAGAAATATATGAGCACTTCGGACTGGAAGCTCGCGCGCGTCCTCGACTTCGAGCAGCACATAAATCCTCGTGATATTCAGTGTCATAATGAACGCACCGGATGAACCTTTTACAAGCATCGTGCTTTTTTCGCCCCGAGGAAAGTGCACTGGCTAGCTAGCGAAGCCAAATGAGATTCCCTCCCCTCGGAAGAGAAAAAAAAACAACAGGCGCGAGTGCGTGTGTGTGTTTGAGTGACATATCATATCCGTGCTCTTGCCTCAAAACTTTCAGATTCTTTTTGACGATGTTTGCTTTTACGAGCCGGAAAAGCCGACGGACAAAAGGAATGCGAGGCGGCTTGATTTTCCGATAATTTGTTTTTCCACTTATACCTATTTGGAAATACCTGATTTTATTTATAATATAGTAAAAAGACAAATAATTTGAATATTTCGCTCTTTACGTCTGGAAATAAAATTTATTTCAAACTATTATCTCTTATAGTTTGTTTTTTATAAGTGTGCTTGAAACTTGAGAAATTCTTAAAAATTTATTCTATGTAGTTATACTTCGTTTTCGGACCAATTAGGAGTAAAGAAACAAACTTAAGTATAGTTGCTGAAATTCTCCATCTGCCGTATGAAATTCCGCCGAATAAGCGACACCGTGCAGATTGACTCTATCAACAGTCCTGGGAGCGAAGTGCGGCTGTCGGCAAGTAAAGCCAATTAACGCGCAGTGGCGATGAACAGTGCTTACACGTGCGAAAAACTTACATTGAAAGTACCAACAAGAAAAATTTGAGATATAAATAGCAAATAACGTATTCCCTGGTATTTTTGAAGAATAATTGGAGTGGCTATTTTTATGTTTTTCCAAACGGAACGTTATTCTTACAAACACATAAAGGAATTTTTAATGACTTAAATAACAGGGCATCGAGTTTAATTAAAAGAAAAGAAAAAGTGTGTCGTTCTTTTTGAATCGAAAAAGCTGCCTATTGTCTATAGTATGTACAAAATGTAATGTCTATGTTATACTTCTCGTGGTACTTTAATTTGTACATAGGCATTAAAAGAATTTTTAATTAAATGTTCGCTTTACGAATGGTTCTAAGTCTTTCATTTCTTCAAAATTTTACAGTGCGGACGTTTCCTTTTGGGTTGCCTCCGCGTTTTTCTAAGCCAGTAGCTATTTGAAAGACTATGGCCCATTCGGAAGAGCTGAGCTTTGCTGCTTTCATTACCCGGGGCATGAGAAAAAAAAGAACCCGCCTTGCAGAGTTTTATCGGAATCCGCGGCTTGCGTGTATATATATCTCTCCGACACTCCTCTCGTCGTTATAATGCCGCGCATCAGCGTTGACTCGTTGTCACCTTTATGCGTTTCGACTTTGCCAGGGAGTGAAACGCGCTACATATAGCGGCGGTGGCGGCTGAGAAGAGCGCGGAATGCAGCGAGGAGGACATTTTCGTTCTCCGTCTCTCTCTTGATCCCCTCCCACGCTTTTGTCTGCGCTGGATGCTAGGCAACAGCCGAATGTGTCACTGGCTGCTGCCGCCACGGTGCGAGCGTTCGTTATCCGGGGAACTCGTGAGCTTTCAACCTCGGCACGATGAGATGCTAAATGAGTCTACGTGGAACAAAGTCAATTTTCGTTCTCATTACGTGTTATGAACTTACGGGAGTAATGTGCACTGCATATTCAGCTCTTCAAATAATTACACGCATCTCAAAAATATTATTATCGATCTTTCTTTGAAAGATTAAATTATTTTGTCCGTCCTTTTTGATTATGCGTGGTACGAAGAATTAAATAATGCAAAGAAAGCTTTGAAGTTGTTAAATTGAAATTCCTTTTAATAAGCATTCGATTTTGAGTCTCTATAATCTAAAGCTTATTTTATTAAAAAAAATATTATAGAATATCCTGTTTAATTAACGTTTATTTGTTTGACAAAGAATATAAATAGTATATATGACGTTACTTCAGAGCACAAATCCCTTTCATACGATAGACTTTCTCAAACAGATTTTTACTAATTTAAATATTTTTTATGTTTCAGGTGAGTTACAAAAAGAATTTTCACTAAGTTTTCCATGAAATGTGAGTACTATAATTATAATATTTAAGACTCCTATATATATTTCTTACGACAATAAGATAAGAATAAGTGATTCGTTTTCACAATTTTTATTATAGATTTTCATTAATATTCACACTCCTCCGTTTTATTTTTTTATTTAGCTAGGTTTTTTCTTAATTTTTTAAAGCAGCTAAAAACCATTTTAATTTAAGTAAATAAGGAAGTGATGCATAGAATTTTTGTATTAGTAACATTAGTTTTTTTGTGGGTAACTATGATAATATAAAAAAAAATATACTTTTATAACAAAATATTTTTTATTACGATACATGAAAAGCAAAAATAAAGTGAAGCTTGTCAAAAAAAGTAAAACATTTGTAAATATTAAAAATTTTAATAAATTCTTTTTTTTTAAATATTTTCTTGTCATCACGGCTGAAGCAGAACTGTGTGACATTTAAAACAGCCCCGGGCGCCAAGAGTTTACAGCTACTCTCGAGCGCTTTCAATCTTGGAAATTATTTTTCATCGCTACGTATATATATGAGCCCCTAAAGGCATTTGAGAAGCGCTTTGCGAAGCGTTTACGCGTTCATTTGACACTCCACGGACTCTTGGTTCACCTATTTCCCTAGCTTTAATATTTCCCCATTTTTCATTTCCAAGATATTGTTATTAAACTTTTTTTGGTGTTATGAAAATCTAGTTAAATACGATTATTATAGTATATTATATTAATTAAATTTTGAATTCCATGAGTTATTCAAGGTCCAGTAAAAAAAACCACAATTCGAGAATAAAAACACATCAACATTTGATAATAGAACTATATTTGAAATTTCAATTAATATACAAAAATAACTATAAAACAGTTATATTTCAATGAATTGACAAAGCCTTGCTGAAATATGAATAAAGTATAAATATAAGTGGAAATGAACGATTATGCATTAATTTTTCTTCTCGGTAAGGCGTTGAATACACTTTGAGCGACCGTTTATTCGTATTCTTTGCCAATCACGAATTCAACAGAAATCAACAATCGCCTTTAATGTATTTCACTTATTAATACTGACGGAGATTCAGTACATAAACCAGATATCGCCCAAGGAATTATTGTCTAGAATCTGGGAAACTTCACACATACATATAGACACAGGCTGCTCATTCTCAAGTGAAAAGGCAACGTTCAAACCCCAAAAGTGATAGCCACCTTGCACGCAGGAGGCTATTTGCGGGAAATCCGGGGGGAAAAGACCGGCCAGAAAAGTGAAGCATTCAAGTGATGAAAAGCAAGACAACCTTAGAGGCCAAAGTCAAAAGGATCCGCGTCTCTCTTTCAGCGAGCGCCCCTCCGAATAGAGAGACGACACTCGAGCAGAGGCTCTCCGCGGTCTCCACTTACACATTTCCGAAGCATGTCAGTGGGTCTATTCAAGCTGCGCGCGACTTGGAATTTTACGAGCCGTCGCCACATGAATGGCTGCGCTGAGGTCAGGGTGACCGAGCGCAGAAATTTTCTCTCCGATAGGTAAGCCTTTGCAGGCGGGCTTCGCTTAGCTCGATCTTCGAGCCGTGCAATTCAAACGTTCGTTTTATTTATATGCTCGCTCGAGGGTTCTTACGTGCGCGGCTTTGGCTTTGCCGCGGCTACCATGAAAATCGCATTAACGAGGATTTTCACGTTCTCGTTAATACGCGAAAAATCGCTGCCGCCTATTTGCGCCGAGCGAGCTTTAGTAGACTATTAAAAATCTACATTAATGCCGAGGATTTAACAGCTGACGTTTAATCCTTCCGTAAAGTTTACTCTCCAACGTATACACGAATGTTGTCCGCGGAAAGTATACTCAAACGTAAACACGTACCGTTAAAGTAAAATAAAATACATTCTTTTCCTGTTCAAATAAGATAATTAATAATTTTTATTAAATATAATACAAATAATATAATATCTTGTTCGTTATTTGCGAGTAATTATAATTGATTTAACAGGAGAAGAATTCGTTTGTTAATTATTAAAAATAAAAAAATTTTAATCATCTTTCCTTTTGATTTGATAACATAAAATAAATAACCATTAAAATAAAATAATGAATTTACGAAGCAAACAGTAAATCTTTGCAAATGACGTGTACATTTGATAAATGATGCGCAGTCCTCTCATAATTGAGTTTTATAGCCGCAGTGTATATCTAACGACGTGTACAAAAGCAAAAGCTTATAATCACAGTATTCAGATTGGAGAATCATTTCGCACACGCGACCCTTATCCGGGTTATTTTATAGTTCCGAGTTTTCTCGAGTGGACTTTAGCGCGTATACATATATCGCATTACACTTATACGTTCGATTAAAGCACAATGGACATTACGAGAAGGGATTTGACGGATGGGCGCGTCGAGAGGGCACGGATAATGAAATATTCATTAGTGAAAGGCAAGTTTTATCATGCGGCTTCTTTCTCCCCGCGGCTTTGTAATCAAATTGTGTTTAAAGCGGCAGTGCCATATGGCACTATGTCGTCGCGATTCGCAGAAGGGCGCCGCCGCGCAAACATTAGACAATTGAAGGCACTGATTCTTGCGGTCTGTCCCACGCGCTCTGTTAGCTCAGCTTGAGCACAGAGTTTTTATAACATGTCTACTATAACTCATCGCCTGTACTTTTTTTTCTCATCTATTTTATAAATTTTATTACTATTTTAGAAATATGAATTAAATAAAGCCAATCTTTTTATGAAAACAGTTGATAAATTGCGCGAAGAGCGCTCGAGCATACGCGACTTTGACACTCACTTGAAAATACCACCAGCAGACGGTTAATTATGAAAAACTTTGGCGCGCGCGCGCGCGTGAACACGATCCTCGTAAATCAAAAAGGAAAAAGTCTCGTTATCTCTCTTTTTTTATCTCCCTGCGTCCACGCAGACTTCCTTGTCCGTGCATCGCGACAAAGAGTCGCCCGCGTAAAAAGCTCGATGAAAATATCGCGACGCCGGTGCTTACACACCGCAAGCGCAGACACGCACGCATACACGTACGCGTGTATGCAAATTATAATTAGAGAGAGCCGATCGAGCACTCGGGGAGCAATTCAGCGAGGGTCAGCTCTAATTACGACGTCGGCTGCCGCGAAGTTCATCCAGAATACGCCTATCGGCTCTGCGAATCGGCAGCCGGCCGTGTTTTTTCGACCTCCCGAGGCCGAAAATATGTGCGTGCGTGCAGTCTTGCGATCACGCACACAAGTATTGCCTTTCGCCACGAGTTCCCCCTTCTCTGCATGTGTACTTGCGGCGAGAGGGCAGGTGTGAGATAGCTCAACCTCGCGCTCGAGCTGCAGGGATATTTTTAGGCCACGCCTGTGTACGCGTTGCTTTTATGGCATTTCTCGCGATTACAAGACGAACTTTTGTACAGCACGTCTTATCGAGCCCTCGCATCGCTTATTTATTTCTTGTTGTACAGCTGATTGCGCCCGAGTATAATTTCAGCATAATAGATATATGAGCGCCTCTTCGCTGAATTCTTTTAATCTTGATGTCTGGTGGAAAAGTATAGCGTGAGCTACGCATAATGCTAATTATCGCATACGCGCGGGCTGTTCGCGTGGAATTTCTAATGAGATTGCAGGATCGGAGCGATATGAGAAAATATTTTGATTACGTATAATATTTTCAACATCTGGCAAGATTAAACAAATGTCAATAATAACAGCAGCTATAAAATCATATTGACGTTTTGTTGTAAATATAGACAGTGATCTGCGCGATGGATTGGCGCGATAGAAAAACCTGATGGTAGATAATAATATTTTAAAACATCAAATTACTATTAAAGCTGATTAGTGCGCGATAGCTCGGTCATCCTTTCGACGAAGATTAATATGAGCGTTATAAAATGGAAGTAAATAAAAAAAGCCAAGCTCAACTGCCGGAAATTAGCGCTAGCTGTCGCGCTGTCACGTGTTAGAGATAACAGTCCCAGATAGTTGGACGTAGATCCGAAGTTAGAGAGATGCATCCGCAGCGATATACTCGCGCGATCAGTCGTTTTCAATATAAAATCGTCCTACGATTGTGCCACTTCTCCAATGACCTCGTATTTCAGTATAGATTTATTGACAAGTATAATATGTTGTGACAGTTTTAAAATCAACACGTTCCCGATAAGTGTGCCGTATTTTGAAAAGCACCGTAATTAGCTTGATCCCATTTAATTGCATCATATTGTTTCAATATAATGTTATGAAAAGAGAGTGACCTTTCCATTGAATTCATACATCGGTGTTTCATATTTAAACAGCAAATTATGAGCTCGTTGATGATTATAGGACGTCTTATTGGAAATGTTAAATGAGAAGTGCTGCTGACAGTTCGGTGAAAAGTTAATATTAATTTTGGCACGTTGCGCTATAATTATACACAGGATGGGTGTTCAATTAGTGACCTTGCCAAGTGCAAAATAACTTGTAACACTCCTCTTTGCAAAAAAATTAGCTATAGCGGTTATTCTCGCTCGCTTCTCTCTCCCAATGCCGCCTCCTGGATTTACACACATTATTAATTTGATGACAGATAATTACAGTGCAACTATATGGGAGCCAAGAAAACAATGAGAATGTAGCGTTAGTTTAACGCGCGATGCACACGAGAGAACGCGAGGATGAGAAAGAAGTGCTGCTGCTGCTGCAGCTACAAGTTCAGTAATCTCGCGACGTTTCGCACGCAGCCTTCGTCGAGTGCATCCATCTCCTCCCCCCGTTGCCATTCCTCTCTCTACACACTCTTCCTCTCCTAATCACCTCGCGTAAAAGCGCGCAGCAAAAAGTCACCGCGCCGTGCGCGAGACGCTTGCAGCAGATAAGACGCTGCGCGCTAACCGGCGCAGAAAAACAAGACGAGCCGGGCTCTCCCTCTGCAACTGCAGAGAGATGCAAGAGAGGAGGGGAGAGGGAGAAAAGGGGGACGAAAGCTGAGGAAACCTCGGCAATATGTCCGTTATCGCGAGTAACGGCCGCGCGGCAAAAATTGATAAGCTTCGCAGTCGCTTTCCGCGAAGCAGCGGCACTACATACGCATTGCACACACACGCCGAGA
Source organism: Torymus auratus (assembly GCA_900474315.1). Lineage (NCBI taxonomy): Eukaryota > Metazoa > Arthropoda > Insecta > Hymenoptera > Torymidae > Torymus > Torymus auratus. Next base: position 18,967 of record UXGD01000311.1, read on the forward strand.
GAGAAGGAGAGGAATAGAGGAGCGCGCCAAGTTCAAAAGCGTCTCGCGCAACGGACTTGGAGCTGGTATAATGTATCCCCGCGGCGCGCGCACGCAGCTCCGCGCAGCGGCGGGAGCCGCCGTCGTCCGGGCAGCTCTCCTCGCCTGGCGAACGCTCGCTCCGCGCAGTCAGTCAGTCGCATGCCGGCTGGTGAAGGCGCTGCTGCTGCTGTCGCGGCTCGCGTGTGTCTCTCGGCCGAGGCAACGCGCGCGCTTCTACTACATATTCACTCTTTATCATTATTTCAAGCTGCAGTCTTGGATATACAGTGGAAAAAGAGCCGGTGGTTGACATCCAATTCTGATAATTCCCGGGGCGGAAGTGTCTGTGTGTAACTATAGAGTGATAACGGACGGTGCGTTATCAGCGGCGCGAGCGTGAATCACAGTCGAATTGACGTAATTCGGTAACTGCCGCGGCCGAAGCGGCTCGCGCTTGTTTACGAGTGGCAGTGCTGTGCGCGGCGCGAAAGAGGAATAACCCACCCCTATCCGCGCTCTGTCAGTGACACAAACGCTCCTGCGGAATAATAGCGTACGACTCATTCTATGCGGGAACGAGTTTTCAGCAACTTGCGTAGCTCGCCCGGTGACTTTTTCATTCCCTGTCGAGACTGAATTCGAGTGCTCAATTTTTCACACTTTACGCGATACTGCGGTAGTCGCTGTGTTATATTGCGTGGTATACAGTGCGCGAGAGCTAGTGCAACTGCAGCTGCGAGTGAAAGAAAGTGTGGAATAATAAGCTTTTGGCGAAAGGACTGTGATTAGGAGTGCGTGCGTGGCTGCGTAACGCTCGTATATAGAAGTGGGGGAGTATAATTCGTGAAAACGAGCGCGCACGCAAGAAGAATTCAGGCGATCCTGAAGGAGTGCAGGTGCCCGACGTGCATCTCGGCTCGCAACCCGGATGACAACGACGAGACGACCAAGATGATCTTTACGGGCAGGTCGGTGGACGCCCTCGACGAGGTCGTGCACCACCAGCAGAACGTACCTGTGAACGGCGAGCGCCGCGAGTCAGCCGTCTCCATCGCCACCAGCTGGTTCTCCAGTCTGCGCCGACCCGGCAAGAAGGGCAAGAAGGGCTTCAGCAGCCAGAAGCAGGCCAAAAGCGCCTGGGACCTCAGCACACTTAACCACATCGCCCAAAAGGTTCGCTCCCTCTCTCTCTCTCTCTCTTGACACACACCTCACCTCCACTTGGCTCTTTTTAACTCGCTCCGTTTTTTTTTCTTTTTTCTTTTGGCGCGCCCGCGCTTTTTGCTCGTCCTTTCCGCTACCGAGCGTGCGAACTTTTGTTCACCGCGGGACAAAGGAAATTTTATTATAGATGCCGGAGCTTTTCGAGTGCAGCTCCTGTGTGTGTGCACTTGCTTTCCCTACCCCTGTGCGCGATTTTTATTATCTCGATGCCTTTTTCTGCCGTCGTGATTGATGTGATTTCATGAATTCTTAATGGAGCATCAGTGGTTCGGTGTTTGGATTTACAAGATATGCTAGTATTATAAGCTTTGTTGATCAAACCCAAGACTAAAAAGCTCATAAATTACTAACGTCTCGCTGATTAGACATTACTAATCTACTCCGTTTTACGACACGATATTGAAAATGCAAAGCATCATCTGCATGTACAACTTTTGTTACTCATCATTAGAATTTCTTTTTATTCGTTTGGGCCGCTGACGTTAAACCAATCTTAGCTGATATTTAGCAATAATTCATAATCAATACATTTTCGTTTAAATTCATTATTATAAATATCAATATTTTCTTTGCTATAATTTGGTTTAACTTCCTACCTTTTATTATCCACTCCATTAATTGAAAAATATTCCAAGGTGCTCTTTTCAAAAAGTTATAGGTACCTCATTAAAAATAACGATTCTTCAAGAATGCAACGTATGTTTATTCATTAATTTATATATGTATACAATAGAATCTTTCTTTATATTGTAAATAAAATTCATTCTGTTGTAAACAACTACGTAATAAACATTATTATACTAATAAATATAAAACAATTTTTATTTGTTTTAAATAAACTTTTATTTTTAAATCTTGTATTATTTTTATGCATGCCGAATATTGGCAGGTGGATCTTATAGATCTTCTTTTTAAAGTTAAATAAAAATCTAATCAAAATTCAGAAAATAGTGAATTTTGCTGACGTTCACTACAACGATATATCGATGATATAACTAACTCAGTTTACGATGCTTTTATGACGAAACGTTATCGGCAATCTTCCGTAGTCAGCTGCTCACTCTGCTTAGCAGGTTTTCCTTATAGCACCATCAAAGAAATTTTACTTTATAAGTTCCATCATGTATACATCATCATTATTTTTCATCACCTGCAAAAGTAAATCACTAGTTGTTAGCACTAAAAATATTAAAGTTTTTATGAGTTGTAGTAACCCTAAAAATAACATTATTTTGCACAAATATTCCGTTGCCCTAAGTTTGCCATTTGTTCCTCTTAGATTTCTATTATTATTTTTGTAAAGGAACAATTCCGAAATCGAAAGGAGAGGAGGAGATGTAGGAGATAAAATTTTTGGAAAAGTTGGAAAGCATTAAATGTGCCCTTTGGAGCGTGAATATACTGCCCTTAAAATGTATCGCTCATTTCCCCGATAGCAATTAAAGGCCACTATGCACGCACATACTTCGGCCTTCACTAGTTGAAGGCATTAACTCTCGTTCATTCATCGATGTGCGATAAACTGAAAGAATTCTTTGAATTTTAATGACTCAGAAGTGAGCCAAGCATTGAAAAGTCGCATAACAGTAATAATTGGCGTTATCAAGCACAAATCTCTCACCCTTTGTGGAAGCGGGGAAAAAACTCGGCCAAGATTTTGTCGCATTCCGGTCTCGTTCAGAAAGTTTAAAGTATCTTTTGTTGCTTCTAATTGTAAAATAATTCTTTGTGAACTATGCCAAAACGCTTCTTTTGTTTTTCGTTTATACTGTGAGACTCCTTCGTATAAGTAATTTATTCAGATTATTCAGATCTGGATTTATTCACTTGAACGTTTTATAATTTGCTACTAAAATTTACTGAAAGTATGATAAAGAAGCTTCAAAATGTAAAGGTTGCAATAACATGTTTTTGGTATAGGGCAAAAAGGATAATTGCCATCCCAAGAAAACACTTGATCACCTACTGAAATCCTGCTGTATAAAGTGTGTACTAAAAAGTGCAATTAAATAAAGTGAATCATTGACATGCAAGTATACATGAGACATAATGACGCGTGACGTGATTTCAGCAAAAAGAGCTATAAATTGCAGTAATTTTTGCACATACTGTTTTTGTTAGTTTAACGCTTCTGGTATCGTATATACATCAGAGATCTTTGACTGATTGACGCACAAATAAAAATTCACAAGAAAACAACAATGAATGCTAATAATAAAACAAAAGTAACTTCACATAAAAGTCTTTTTGAATTTCAATCAAGTCCAGAATTTCATCATAGTAAAGACAAATGGAAATCTTTAAGATTTTTTCCAAAGTTGACTTAGTGTTATGTCTTCTTAGAAGCTCATTGTTTTACAAAACGCATTGTTAGTTGGAGCTTGGTGTATCTTAATCCGCCAAAGAAAATATTTATCAACGAAAAGTCACATCATTCAAAGGCGGGCCCAACAGCTGCATTGTGGCGGTTTGCTTTTTTCCTATCACACCTTATCCGTGCGAAGGAGGATTAACGCGTGCACAATCCAAGAAGCGGCGAGAAAGCACAGCGTCTGTTCGGGCTAAAATTATCGGGCTGTGTATCTGATCGGTTTATCGAGAACAAATAGACGCACGCGCGCTCGTAACATTCGTTTCGCTAACAGGCCTTGCGTGACATATCTGCGTCACTTGAAAATATTTCTCACGTAATACCGATCAAGATCTCTAGTTGATACAGTTTATACCTAAGGAATTCGCTGAAATATCTTTATACGACGGAAGTATCATTGTGCTGGAAGTTATCAGTGTGCGATCTTATTTCTTTTCTTCGTCTCCATTTAATGCAGTACTAGCTAATTGTTACAAACAAATTCAATGATGATTTATTGTTTAAAAACTATTTGCCTGTAGAAAATAGTTAAAATGATAATTTGCACGAATTCTCTGCAGGATGAGAGAAAAAAATATGACATTCGTTACGACAGCCTGATTTAAAATGTCACTTCAATTCGCCAATGTCACTTTCCACTTTAGAAACTGAATTAGTAATTGTGTAACAAAAATTTGCAAGTTGTTTATCATCTTAAGTATGCCAATTAGCATGTAAATAATTGCAAACCTCATTTTCATTTGGTTTTGTTGCTAATATAACAAGAACATTAATTTAATTTTTAAAAAAGGTATAGTTAAAATATGTTAATTTAGAAATATTTTTCATATTCCTGTATATAATTCGTTGTAGTAACAACATAGATAAAAATTTCAATTTAAAATGTATTTTCAAAGACGCACATTGATTGTAAATGTTTGAACACCCGTTATCGGGTTTAGAATATTGGAAGATTTTTCAGTGGTAATGGATAAGAATATAATTGATTATTCTGATCACTCTTGTCTCATAATAAATAACCGCCATACTTTGTTCTTTCTTATGTAAATATGGTTAAATTACATAATTTATAATTAAACATATATTATTTAAAATGTTGTTCATTTAAATAATCACAAATTAATATTTAATAAATTTATTATCAAATAAAACGTATGATTTATTTATTTTCATTCTGAAAAATAGTTACACAAGAATTAGAAAACAAGAATTTTTATGTAACAAACTGATTTGAAATGCATGTATTTTAATTTCGCGCCCATTACATATTTTACGGGGGATATAAGACAACTTAGTACTTAGCAGAGTATCATCTGATTACTGTAGGCGACTATTGTTAAAGTGTAGTTACCTCCGGTCCAGCTGCGAACAACACCTCCGCCGATTACTTACGTAAGTGTGCTTAGTGTTGGCAGTTTTCTCTTATGAGCGTCTTTAACTGCATTCGCTTTTATTAATTTCCCACGGTAATTCACATATCATTTCCGTTTGTTATTATTTTATTGAATTGCCTTATGCAATTTTTCCGTCGTTACAAGCTCACAACTTTGACATAATGACGTTCATAAATAACTGTTTTACTCTACGCTATTTCCAAGTTACAAAGAACAGTTACTTATGCGTACATTTACCAAGTCAGACATTTTACTAATGTCAAAATATTAAAAATGATAAAGAGTATCAACGTTAGTATTAAACATATTATTTTCCTAATAAGATTTTATAATACCATACACGCACAACCCGAACATAATTTATTTTCTGAAACTAACGTAATCCCTAAAAGGAAACTATAATCTGCCAAATAATTTAGAATTATCTCGAAACGTACAAAGTAGATACTATAAGAAGGTCGATGAATTCTCTTAGACCGCGCGTCCGACTTAAAGCAGTATTTCAACAAATTAACGCGAACGCGCAAAAGAAAATACAAAATGGAACTCGAAGTAGTCACTAATAAAATAAGTACTGATATAAAAAAAAAATGGTCCATATTTTTAATTATAGCTTTTAATATAGAAGACGATGACTATAGCAATTTTTCGAGAAATGATCGGTATCTTCAAGGCGAAGGAGACCTTCGATTTTAATGAAACCCATTCGGCGGCATGAGTGCACCTGAAAACTGACCTTCCCCGCGGCAGCACGCGAAAGCACAAGTCGCAATCGCACTCAGTTTTTGCACACTCGAAACGAAGCGCGCAAAGAAAACGCAATAATCGTAATGACCGAGCAGTAAAGCTCTCGCCGCAGAGAGAAAAAAAGACGGGCCGAATATACAAGGCGACCGATGCAGTCATCGCTCATGAGTGAAGTCAATTAGCTTCATTGCTGCAAGCTGCACACGAGTAGCGCGCGCAGGTGCTAAGTACCTCGCGAATGCCTCGCGTCTTCGTGGGTCGATCGATGCGCAGCGGCCTGATAACATCTCGCGCGGCCTTACAGAACGGCTATATAGGTGTATAATGTGACAAGCGCCGCTGCTCCAGTGCTGCAAGGAGAAAAAGAATTAGCGACTCGAGGGAGTAGGCAAGGGTTATATATACACACAGTGTGGATATACAATGGGCGAGAGGCGGAAAATGAGGTTAAGTAGGCAAGGAGAGAGAGAGAGAGGGAGGATAGGAGTAATTGTCGGGCCGGGAGTTTTTAATGATTTCTTAATTAATAGCCGTTAAGATGCAGCGAGTCGTTGACCCCTGTTATATCGTCGCTGATATATAGCGTGCAGAGAGTTCGGGGGAGCAGCCGCGGGCACGCCGGTGCATTTGGTCGATGCGCGTGTTCGCTCGCGCGGCAGCATTGACTCGACGAGCGGCACGAGGGACGAGAGGGGGAGAAAAAAATTGGACGCGTGCCATTAGCGCAGTGACGAGAGAGGTGCGACTTACTCAAGTTTGACGATGCATTATGCGAATTGAGATTGTTATTGCCAAGGGGGCTTGGTATATTGATTTTTTTCCTTAGAATTACTTCCAGAAAGTCTTTGTTTACTTGCGGATTTCGTTCATTAGTGATGTGTGTCTAACGAATCTCGTCAGCAGAAGAACAGTCCAAGTCGTGGTGTGTTGGCATAAGGCGCTTCTTGTATGCTCCCGTTACAATTCATGCTTTATTTTCTTTTGGTCTTGGGAACAAAAGGCACCTTCTTTATTTGTTTGAATGATAAATTTCAATTGGAACATTATGCTAAAAGTTGTCTATTAACTCTTCACTTCATTTTATCAAAATATTTTTATTGCCGAACGAATAACCGCGAACCCGAACTCAAACCTGCATGCATCAAAGTGAATTTTAAAGTATTTGAGTCTCAGTGCCTCAATTATGAAACCACCAGAATAGTTTACGGGAGAATTCAGACGATCAGAACGAGTACATTAGGATAAAGCGAGATAGAATTTCTGAAACTCAAGACTTGAACTACTACGCGCGAGTTTGGACAATGCTCGGGGGTACAATACCCGAGTTTGAATTGCAGTTTGAAGCACAAATTGAGCAACTTATAGCTTAAAAATCACCGCTCTGAAAACAAATAACTAGCAAACAGTAAAGATACTTCCCAATATAGTTATTTTGATAAAAAAGTATTCTCAGTACTATGATAATTGATCATACAGTTGTATGATTGTTATAGTCACTTTCGAACCTTAAACCGCAATCAAGTTTGAATGTTTGTACGCTATAATTAATGGGCTGGGCAAATTAATTTTGTGGATGCGGATATATTAGTCGGGTAATTAAATTACTCGCATCAAATTGAACTGCCTATCTGTACGATTTATGCATCGGCTGCTAGGGAAGTTTATGCGGTTACTACAGCTAATACCCTATAATATCTCCGAATAAATTGAAGCAGAAAAATTATAACAAGTACGTTGCCGTAAATGATAGTAAAGTCGGAAATTGAGTCAGTGATTATATCCTACGTACGGTTTACTTAACTGGCAAAGCGATTGACGTAAAAGTGCATATAGAGAAAGTGCCAAAATGGCTTAAAGACAATGCGTTAACTATTTCTATTCTCGGTACGTGACGTAGTGTCGCTTGGTCAACTCTTTATTTTCCTCATTGAGTGCCGCTCTTTGTTTTCACCTGTTCCATTTTCATCACTTTTTCACTTTACCTCTACCCTGCCGCTTCGATTGCTAAAAGGAGGGCTTTATTTAGAAAATGCATCCGAGTCTATTTCAGAGACACAAGTTTTTTAAGCGGGGTCCACATAAATTCAGTTAAAAAGTATCTTTCGAATGCTCGTAATGGAGAGGGGGAAATGCAGCTTTCAGAGGTCGCGCTGTAAGCGAGGAGCCGTCGACGCTTTGACTCTATACTTTTTTTTCGTTTTAATCGTGGATTCTGCCAGCTGCTCTTCTCGAATTTTATCCAGCGCAGCGTGGGAAGCTCGCTAAACTATTTTTCCTGTTGAAGATAGAGAAAGTTTTTATTTTAAATATGTGATGATTAATGTTTATTTTGTCAACACACAATGATCAAATAGGTTTCTCAAAATTATTGCTACGTCATGGTTACATCATGGTATCAATATAGACTTCTCTTCCCATCTTGTTTTCAGTCAAATAAGAACTAGTCGTGTTAGATCACTGTTATAACAGTCACATTATCTTTAAACTTGATGCTTAGACTACCGACAACAGTTGATTGTAAAAATTGGAAGTAAAATTTAAAAGAAATATATACATCGTGAACGTACCGACTTTGTTTTTCGCAACGTAGTCTAAACAAAACACTGCAGTCTAAAGAAAAAGTAACAAGCTGGAAGACAGCGTGTGTGCATGAGAGATTAAGTCCGCAAGCACGTTACATATACACACAGACGTACGATTAGACCGTGCGCGTACGTGACCTTACGTAGGCGACGACGACGACGACGGCAATCAATCGGCTTTGCATAGTCTGCTGCATCTCTCGCGTGTTTAATTGGGAGAGTCGCGCGTTTGATGCGAGGCCCCTGCAGCTCTCGCCAAGAGGTTTATATACGCCGCCTCCCCCGCGAATGTCCGTCTGCGAGTATACATATACGCGCGCCCCCTGCGCGATTGCTCGTGTGTGTGTGTGTGCTTTTCCGCTTTGGACCGAGGTGCATCGGCCCCTCCTCGAAACCCCCTCGTGTGCTTTTGTCTGTGTGTATATGCGCTTACGGGGAAATAAAGTATGACGTGTACGCGCTGCGGCCCCTGTGTGAAACATATGAACTTTGCAGCTTGAGGTTCCGATGATATAATGTTCCACGAAGGGCTTTGTGCGCAGTCTTCTCCCGACTCGTGCTTTTATTTTAATTGCGAGGGCTTGAGGAAATTTTTAATGATATATATGTACGCACCTTACGGTTTACTACTGAGAAAAATCCAATTAAGGACAAAGACAATTTTCGCTTTTAATTTTAGTTGCGTGAGTGCTATAATTATTTAGTTCGTTAGAACAGCGGTCTGTAGCAGCTGCTGAAAGGATCTTCGGTAATGAAAACATCCTGGACAGGCGAAATATATACGTGGGTGCACGTGCATTAACAAAGTTTAAGGAGGGATGTGACCACCCAGGCAGGGATTTCGTGGAACAAAGCTTTTAAAATAGCTGCCATTATCAGGGCATTGTCAATTTCATTAAAATAGAGAGACGAGCGAAAGCGTAGCAAAAGTTTATCAAAGTAGCACGACTGCCCATCTGAATAAACAGTCCTTTTACGTCAACAGCTTTATAAAGACAAGGAAAATTGAGTGATTTTTATTTTTTATTCGGTGGTGAATTTCCCTATTCCATTATTCTCCTTTATGCTTTGTCGTGGCCGCTTTTGTGTTAACGGCGTATATCCGCACCGTTAATTTTCCTTTCCAAAACAAGCATTAGACCTCTATTAATTAATTTTGAGGTTTTTGAACATTTCACTATGAAATAGTTATTTTTGCCTAGTCTTCTTAAATCATTTCTACTTATATTTTTTTTAATCCTATTAGAACTTTGATTAGAAATTCTTTTTATTATTATAGTTGATCGTTTTAATAGAAAAATAAGGACTGTAACTACTTTTGTCGTCGTAGTGACCTTAGTGACCTGAAAATTTCACTCTCCTTTTCTATAAGTATCTTATATCTATTTTCTCCGTGCCCCTAATTAGTTTATACCTCTGTCCTCGACCGGTTTTAACTTCTTCCTCTCCAGTGTTCCATTTCTTTTATTTTCATTGCAATATAAGTCTAGATATTGTTTTTATCAATTTTAACAGATTTTCTTTTATTTCGTGCAATATTCGGACAGCTTAATATTGCTTTTTTTATTTTTTTTTTTTATAAAAATTGAAAATCTTTACATTTTTGAAGGAAATAAACTTTTAGTGTTTGCAGCGTATACATGATCCATAGCTAAAATGTAAATGGCGAATGATTGAATTTCAAATAACTGTTATTTTTAGATGTTACATTGATATTTAATGCATTAAGGACAGGCTTTAAAGATCTCCTTCTTTGTTTACCACTGTTATGATTGTGAAATGGTTTTAGTATTATACGAAGCTGATGTAACGCTTATTTCAAACTTCATGGTAACTGTTCTCGTTTCCTATCCTTCGATTTTCATAACAATGTATCCATAGCACACGAAAATTAAACTGTTATACTGTATAAAACACTTGGAGTAACTCCTTTACAATACAATATTGAGTCCACAAAAAAATACAATGCTTCTTCATTTAGTAAACTTCGGGTGTATTTATAACGCGCGAGTGAAGTAGTTTCCCTTAGCGTCGGCACGCAAACTCTGATCAGCTCTGCCGCCACGCTTCCTTCGCGCCCGCCCGAGCTCGTCTTCGCCACAATCTCTCAATCTTGCGAGACTCGCGCTTCGGTGCGAGTACAAATTCATAAATCTTGGTAAAACGCCAGGAGTCTGCTTTCTTTCATAAAGTTCGCGCGTCGGGTATTAAGACGGACGCTGGCGTTGCGCCAATTAAATGCCCTCGGCGTCGCGCATTTCTTCTGTCTCTCGAGCCTAGCGCACTGCTGCTGCTGCTGCTGCTGCTCGATCATTAGCATTTTCTCGCGAGCCGATTGATTTTCCGGCCGCGCCGAGGCGAAGGCATAGCCAACGTGCCGAGACGCGCGGAAAATCCAATGAGTGAAATTCGCCCACGTGAAAGGGATACCAGGCGAGCGTATAGAGCGGAGAGGAAGAAAGGCTCGATAGAGACAGCGGAAACAATTATCGGTTGATGGCTAAAGAGATTTTTGAGAAAGAATGGACCAGGAAATTTGAGATATTTTTTTCGTTTTATATTTCAAAATCGTTTGCACTCTTCTATTTATTCTTCCCTTTTTTTTAAATATACGATAATAGAGTTATTGTTTTTATGCGGTCTATTGAATATATTTGTATTCAACATTTTACTAAAAAATAAATGAAAATAATAGCTAATTAACAATTCTTTTTATTTTGTTTCAGGTAAGCTTGCAATTCAGGTCACAGCAAATTAATTATTTTCGTTGTTTCTGGTGAGTTATCACAAAAAATTATAATAAATAAACAAATGTGAGAAATATTTTCGTCGAACTCGAAGAGAAAAATATAAAATAACGTTTTTTTTAAACTTGCAAAGTGCGTTGTTATTAAAATTTGATTTACCCGTTTTTATAATGATATATGTATTTGGACAGGAATGCACTTACCTTTAAAATGAAACAAACATTCGTTAATATTGAAAGCATTCTAGAAACATCAAGCCTCAAATGCTATTAGAATCTTTTATCGGAAACGAGAAATGAAAAAATATGGAGAAAAAATAACGGACATTTTTCCAGAATGATCTTAAATGATTAATTCAACATGACGTATGAGTGCATTGGTGTAAACGAATAACGTCCTTTTCTAGTTCTTTTTTGTTCTTATATACGAACGAGCCTTCGATTAATATTGACACCGAAGCTCGGCGATGCATGTGTAGAGAGCGATAAAACCGCTGCTCGTCGCCGCGCCGCTTCACCGCTATATATAGACACGGAACCCGGATTTATTTTCCTCCGAGGTTAATTCTGACCCCTCGCGATTGATACACTTAGTTCATACCTCCCAGGCGGTGCAGTAATCAATGGTTACTAAGCGCGAATTTCAAAGGATCGCCGCGAACCAAAGCGCAAAGTATATAAAGCAATCGTTTTGTTTACAGAAGATTTAAGTGAGAAGCAAATTTTCTGGGCTTTTTATTCAGTCAAACCTGTTGCCGCGAATTCAAGTCATGCTGTTCGTTTGTTAACTATATAGAAATTAAAAAAGCTCATTTATTTTATGCACGGATAAATGGTGCATTGACATGAAAAATGCGAATATTTACGTTCAATAAAATAGTAACTATGGAAATGTTAATTTCATATACCTATGCTAGAATTGTATATTTTTGTATTTTATGTAAATATTTTATGACTAATTGTGCGTGGGACTATAACGCTTTTGGATGATGTGATTATATTTTTAGCACTGATGGTATGACATAAAAAAGAGGCTAAACAGATCAAAACAGTATTTTAGAATTACACGTGTAAGAAATATTTTGGATACTGGCCAAAGCCTCGATTTTTTCAGGGATGTGTCGTATAAAAAACCAGAAGAAGAAATGGGAAATTTGGGCAAAGAATGCAATCACCGGTTATCGCTAAAAGCTTCGATAAAAGAGGGGACGTGGAACTTGTTGTTTGTCTCTTTAAGAAGCCTATAAGGTTATGAACCGGCTATTTCACGATTAAAATAACAAGACCTGAAAAAAAACGATGCGATCCTGCTTGAGAGAAAAATGTTACGTTCGGTGTTTTAAAAGCGGTAAGAAGTTGAACGTTTTATAAACCGGTAAATTGCTGAAAGTAAATTATGGAATTTTCTGTTATCAGATTTCAAAATTGGCATCAATTTTTATATATTATTTAAAAAACAAGTTTCATATTTTCAAAAACAGTAAAAGGTTGTATTACATTTAATAGCGATAAAATCATACGCCATTTAAAATAATCATTTTATATCATAGGCAAGTGAAATATACTAATACTTATATACCTCAAGTAAATATATTAGATTTTCTATTTAATGTGATTCAATTAACTGATTACTATTTATCTTCATATGCGCAGTCGATGTGAGTAATTGATTATTTTCGACAATACGTTAATACGTACGCACAACGAACTCGTGAAATGTATTTTCATCGGAAAATCCTCTTACTAATATGTTTATTTATAAATAAAATCATTTCAATTTTATTTCTAATTGAATAGCACATTGTTTGCAATATATTAAAGTGAAAGTATTTTTCTCGTGTAAATGTACTTGTTATTTGTCGGGTGAAAATAGAAAATGTTTTCGAATCTTTTTCCATTTTGGAGTGGCGCCGCGTCGCCGGGTATACATCTCGCTGATTCATACCACGCCTCGTTAATTATACGTACAATCGTGAATTCCGATATGTATCCTAACTCTGGCGCATATACATGTCAGCATTCGGACAAGGAAACGTACGCACCATTTGTTTTCGTATGTCTGTTATGATTTCTTTTTACAAGCTCAAGTAAATATTTTTCCGAAGTACTCATTTAAATTTAAAGGAGAATTATTCCGAAGAATAACGCTTTATTTATCCAAGTGTATGTGAGTGAAAAGAGATTTGCGAACGTAAGTTTTTTTCTCCCTTGTTTACTTTCACTCGATTGTTAGGTAGAATTCTGAAGCACTGTAAATACGTTTCATTACATCATCGCAGACTTTGACGTTTCAGCATATCGCTTAGATAAAACTTAATTAAACGCTTTCACGATAAAACAGAACAAGCTAAAGCATTTAATTACCACATTGCGCAATGAAAGGTACAGCAACACGAAGAACTATTTCATTTTGCAGTATAAACCCGCAGTGCAGTGCACTTTAAATGAAGTTCTGTAACGACAATTCTTAATAAAGAATAATGGGATCTGACTTTATCGCTCGCACAAACCTCCCAACTCTTCATTTCACAGCTTAAAGTTCATACACTGGCTCTCGTAGAATAAAAATAGTAGAGGTACAATTCTAAAAAAACGTATATCTCCAATATCAAAAGGAATTCGGGGAAACCTTTCGATTTCCCTCCCCCATCCGCCGTGGCAGTATTAAAAGCCTTCGCAATCAACGCATACAGGGCAACCGCAACTATTGTGGCTCGCAGGCGCGCGTGAACTGCTCGCTCCCTCGATATTCCAAACAGTCGCGACGGGCGCACACACATAGGCGCGCGTCACGCCGCAAAAATTCGGCAAAATTCATCGGAGCGCGCGAGGCCCGCGGCTCATGCAAGCCGCAGTCGTAAAAGCTGTATCGACCTGCGCGCTCGCGCTATGGCTTCCGATGATCGCGCACTCCGACGACCTTTCGTTTCGCTCCGCTTCGTTTTGTTATCTTCGAAGCTCGTGTATAGAATCACCGGCGCACACGTGCGGCTTTCTAGAGCTACGTTGTATGCTGCATGAGAGGGGGCGACGATATTTCTCACCGGTGATGACTGTCCGGCGATCCGTGATGCGCTTAACCTGTCGATCTTAATGGAAACGGATTTATCGATCAGCCCCTGAACTCTGACCGGCGTACAGCTCTCGCACGCGCTCTATAGCGCTTCTATATCTCTCTGCGTTATCTCCGTACGACGATGGGCGATTTTTGCCGAGAGAGGAGCGGCTCTCCCCTTTAACTTTATGACTAATTAGCCTAGCTTACACTTTTTCTCGCGACTAAACGCGCTGCGCGCTTTGTGGAATTTTGCAATCGGGAGTGTTGTAACTTGGTTGCAATATATAAGTATGTGAAATAACAAGAGAAACGGGTGCTGAGACGATGATCAATTATCTAGAAAGAACGTGTGTGTGTCTTTTTTGTGACATGTATCTCGTTTATTTGTTATATATGTAACGTAGGAAATTTATGACGATGCGTCTATGGAGTTTTATGGAGATAAAAATGTTTTGATGTATCGTTTTCGACCGTGTGGTATATGTTTTTTTCGGACGGGTGAAATATTGAAGAGCAGTATTTTTTTATTATTTCTAAACGCAATGGCATTCAGCTGCAGAATGGAATTTATTTTATTGTACCAGCAGTCATTCATTTCTGACGCGCATATTTATATAAATGCAGTCTACATTGTGCGATAAATAGTTGAACTGAACAATTTTGACATTTAAACAATCCTCGGTATGTATGTTTATTTCGCTTCTGAGAATGTTCGCAATTTGTAAAACTTTCCAAGTAAAAAATTCGCCACGAAAAATACGTCAAATTATTGACTAATATACCAGTAACGATTTCTTTTGTATACGTTTTCGTTGAACTAAGACCCAATGAAACCTCACCGGTATTTCCTAGCACTTTAATCATTTTTTCCATCGCCTCTGGGAACAGTTTCCCAATAAACGATCACCGGCGTCCCCGCATACATTCCTCCGCGCGTAAAATACACAAATCCGCCAAATTATCCTTGCACAGAAGAATTTCTCGGAATAGGAAAGGAAAAAAAATATCCAGGCATTAGGCGACCGCGCTCCTGGGTATTATTGTAGAGGGGGGGGATAAATTATAGGCGAGCCTCGCCTCGCGGGCAGAACGGTATATACGCCGCCGTCGTAAGTCCTCGGGATTCCTCGGGAATCGCTGACTTTGCTTCACTCTCCTTATAATACATACAGACACGCGCACACGTTCTTCAAGAGCGCGTGCGAGCAACGCTCCTCCGGCCTTGGGAGGTCGAATTTCCAGTTTCGCCGGCTGTACGTATACGCCCCCCCCCCCCTCCTACTTGGCCACTGAGCGCGCGTAAGTGTCTTCGGCTCGTTTCTATATGATGACGATTGACTCCCTCGTCGTCGGAGTCGTCAGCGGCGACCTCGCGCGACCGTTTCAGGTGATTTGTTTCCGCTCTATTATGCGTGTATACTATTTGCAGCTACCTAGCGTTGGTACTATACGTATGTAGAATGCAGGCACACGCGCGTAGTGCGCGCGCTCAATTAATTGCAAACGCCGACTGACGTCACGAACGTGCAAGCGGCTGAGAGAAGCCTTTTCGGAGTGTCGGGAAGGCGCGCGCGCGATTCGAGAATTGAAATTGTTGGCTCGAGTTTGTATATTCCCGCGCTATAGTCGGAGTAATTTCCGCGCATCGAGTTTTAACGCGGCTATCCCGGTGCTAATGACGTACGGTACGTTTTTTCATCTCTTTTCTTTGATGCAAAGGTCGCGAGAAGAGCCCCGCAACCGGATTTCAAGCGCGTCGAGGAAAATTTCTCTGCTTACTTATTATTTGATAAATTCATAATTGCGGTTGATATAGCTGGGACGGTATATAAAGCAGACGAGATACTGCTGACGCCTCGAGATACAATATTGTTTTCGTAATATATTATTTACAAACACGGTTTATTATACAGTGTATCGATTTGATATTTATGCAAGCTTTGAAATAATCATAAAATTAAAGGTTGATTAAATTAGTTTACAATGCCACATTCGTCTTGTTTTTAATTTAGTCGTTTCCGATTGACCTCTCGTACCAGAATAATGAAAAAAGACTTTCTCCTCTCCTTGTTACTAAAATCGAGGTCAGCGCTGTTATTTTCTCTCTATTTAAACGAAATGATCGATAATACTCGAATCCGCTTATATTAGCATTTAAAAGACACTGCGATATGTACCATTGACATCCGAGACGCGAAAAAATCCCGCACAGATATACATCCGTTCATTAAATTACGGAAATCCGCCGGGTCAAAGTGTCGCGCGCGCGAATCCAACGATCCAATAATAATGTCTCACCGCGCGTGAGATTATGACATCTCTCTCGCAATATAGTGCGCTCGGTTCGCGTGACGCGTACGTGCTCCGAGTGTATTATCGATATATTTACGCGCGGCGGCGAAAGCCGTCATCCGCACGTTGACCCGAAAACGAAAAAAAAAATAAGAGCAGTCGGAACTTTCCTGCGGTAGGGCGATGTGAAATACGGACGGACGTTGCGGCGCCTCGTGTTATCGCGCGCTCAGCTGCGATTTTCGCGTACGTGCGAGAGCGATATCCGCGGTGGCTATAGATGTATATGTACGCGTATCGCATAGACTTTTCTTTATTTGCCAATCCGCTTACGGCTAATAAACTCGTGCATTACATGCGTCGGGTATCGATAAAATCATCGTAATTTGTTGAAATCCGGAGTATTTTTCCCATTGGCTATCGTTTTAAGAGAATTCATGTTATTCTGCATAAGTAAAAAATATTGTAAGTTTCCGGCAGTAAATACACAGCTCAAAGTGTTTGTCGAGCCAGCGGATACGCGTAATCGTCCTTTGATTACTTTATATCTTTTTATTTGCTGTAATTAATGTTCATGCAGATTCTTTTTTTTTAATCTCATGGCGAAATAAGCTATTTTGATAACTACAACATTACTCATATCGCGCTGACTAATAATATAGTTGTGAAGATAAACAGATGAATAAGAAATACCCAGACATTTGCATTACAATCGGTAATGGTACAATTTTTATGCATTTATATATTTAAATAACAATTATATTTACGCATACACACATCGATGCGGAAGTCTATATGCAAATAACATTTCCTTTGTTAAAAATTGCTCATGACTCAGGAAATAAGGTATAAATATGTAGCGTCTATTCTGGTTAAAGACAAAGTATTTAAAAATAATGTCTGAAAAATGTTTGTTATTTATGTAGCAATTAATAGGCGGTAAAAATTCCAAGACGCGAGCATAAAAGTCAATATTAGTATTTTATGCGAGTGACATAAATTGTCAACGTTTACTCTGAAATTGAAAAAAGCCTATAAAACTCGCCGTCGACGAGAGAGCTGTGCGGTTAATCTCCGCGACGAGCTAGACGACGGCGGCGGCGACAGTGCTGACTGCGCACCTGTCCATCCGCGCGCGAGAGACTGCAATAACGCGACTGTCGCTCGCTGCTCCTCTAGACTGCAAGCGCGAGACGCAAAAGGTCGTCTTCCGAGGCGAGAGCTGCGCTGATCGTCGGAGCGTGGAGACTGTAAAAGTCCCCCGATGCTGCTGCTACGTGTGTTTTCCAGCAGCAGCGATGTAACCGGTTACGCGCTCGTTCGGGCAGACAGAGAGGCAGCAGCTCTGGAGAATTCCAAACTCGACGCTGGCTTTTCTCCTCATCCGCTCGCGCTCTTGTTTCTTCGTTTTTCCTTCGGCGTCCGCGTATATACGGCTATATAACCTGCGACTCTGATGCTGCAAGAACGGAGGTACCTCGCGTGTACTGCACACGGGGCGACAGGTTTCCTCTTTCCTGGACGCGCGAGCGAGCGAGGCAACGCGAGACGGAGTAGAGAGGAAGAAAAAACGCGCGCGGTTACGCGTGCGCAAGCGGCCGGCCCGCGGATAAAGCGAATTTAATTACGAGGATTAAGCTCTTTTTTTCCTCCTTCTCTCCGTCTGATCCTCCGTATACTTTAGGCTGCGCGGTCGGCCGCTTTTTCGCAGAGTCTTCTATACGCAGCTGGCTCTCTCCCTTTTGCCTTGGACTATATGCTCGAGTCTCGCGCTGGCATTTTTGTAACTGTATATTTCGAGTTGACATGAGAACCCGAGCGTACTCCTTCTCTCTATATCTCTCCGTTTCTTGAGTTTCATGCATTTTTTATTCCATTCAGCGCGAGCTCTTGTGTTTACCTCCTTGAAGAGAAAATCTTAAAAAAGTATTTTAATGATTCTCACGTTTCTATATATTTTTCTCATGAATTCCGAATTCTTGATATCTTGCAGAAGATCAAGTGGCTTATTAGTCATTTCGCAAGCAGTCAGAAATAAGTTTCCTCAAGGTAAATAACGTTTTCACTCAACCGTGTGTCAGTTTTATTTTTTTAACATCTTTCAAAAATACTACTTGTATATAATACTGATTCGAGGTGTACAATGAACTTGTTCAGGTATAAAAAAAAAGGTATTTTTCCAAAGGTATATTCCAATGATCATCAGTCATGCGCGTTATTCGTATATGAGTTGAACATATCATCAAAATCCAAATAATAATTATAATATTAACCTCATATTAAATGGTCTGCAACTCGTAAGAGCAGAAAACATATTAGACATTAAAAATATCCTGTAATTAAAAGTTAGAGCGGCGGTGAAATGCGTAAAACCTCCGGGGGAGCAGGAAGCAAAAGAAATTAGAGCGCGTTTAAAGCTCAAAAATAAAGACAAAAAAGAAATTCCAGCAACGGTTTTTTGAATTATGAAAGCCGCAACGTAGCTAGGCACACGGGCTATATTATATGTGTGTGATCATTTCCGCGAGATAAAATGTTTACGCTCGCGAATCGTACGCACACAATAAAAGATTAAAAGTTCCGCTCGCGCATGCAGATAACGGATTGGCTAATGAGCGCGTGTATTATACAGCGGCTCGGCCATATAACGAGGTCGTTTAAACAATTTCGAATTTTAAGAGCGCCTGCCGCGCGTATCGCTGAATTTACAATATTCCGAGGTCCGATAAATCAAGCGTCTAAACGATAATTGATAAGGGAATATAGCATACTCTGTACTCGAGGCGAAGCCTAGAAATGCATTAGCGGGAGGAGAGAGACAGGAGGCCCCGGCTGGCGCACGCGCGGCCGCTTATGTGCACGAGAGCAGAGTCCCCGTTTCGGCTATTTTCGCGTCTCGACCTCGGCGCGCACACACATACACACACACACATCACAGACGCGGCGCTTCCTGGCCGGAGCTGCATCGCACTGATGCGCTGCGCGGCTCCTCTCCGCGACGAGCGTATACTCGAATTGGCACACGAATGTCTCTCGCGAGCGAGCAGCTCCGCGGGCCGATACTTTTTACCCAGTGGCCTAGGCTAGAGGAGAGCTGCGCACATATATTTCTGGCCGCGGCCAAGCGCGAACTTTCGACCGATTGTAAATTTATCACCGCGCCGCTGAAGAGCCTTTATATTCAATTTCCCCGAGTCTTGGGTTGCGCACACAGGACCAGCTATTTGCGGGTCAAGTGGGACAATTTCATGTACCTCGTCTGTTATGTTATATATGATGTATGATGTGGAAAAACGTAGGTTTTTGTTAATTAAAAATATAAAGTTCCTGGTTTTAAATATTTTTGTGAATTAGAAATGCGGCCGGAATTACAGTGCCGTGAATATGAGCTGCAGCATTCGCGAAGGAATTTTTCACCAATTAGGGGCTAGTGTGTGTTTCGTTTTAATTCCAAGTTATTCTTTTTTGGGGTTTGCCAAAAGTAAAAAAATGGAAAGTCGGCTTTAGCGAGGTTTTAATTTAATTCTGACAGTGTTTGTATACAATGCTCTTGGCACGGAAAATTCTTTTTCTTTCTTGACAAAAATGTGTGAAGCACTTACTTTGAGTCTTGGGTTTTATGCAAACTAAAGAGTAATGTAGGAAAATTGGGTTAGTTCGTAGAAGCGTGCTAATTATTTAAAATACCATCACTTGAAATTATTGTTCATCCTTTATCATCACATTGCTAAACGTAACGTTAGAAAAATGATGAAAATTCTTTTACGAACTATAATTAAAATTACATCTCTCGAGCGCACAAGAACAGGTAATTTTTTTCTACCGACGAATCTAGCGCAGCGGTAGAAAATTCTTCTGGGTTTCGAGAATATGTATTAAATGTTATTATAAGCGCGCACGCTTCTTCATCCCATTATGCGCGTATAATCTCCTTTGCGGCTCATAACGCGAGGCGCAGGTCATCGTCATTCGTGCAATAGAGGAAGTGGAGCGTCGCGCGACGCAAATTGAGTCCACGCGCTTCCGAAGACTCATTCAAGTGAAGAAACGCGAGCTGCAGCGCTTCGCTCTTTTTTTCGCTCCCTACCGTCGCGTAAAATAGAGCAAATGAGCCTCGTACATTGACACCGGATCGTCTATAGATGATTATATCGGGAAGTTTGTATCCAGCAACCCTTCCGACTTTTATTCTCCGGGTGCAGGTGCTTATTTTCTCTTGCGCGATACAAAAGAAAAGAGGTTAATGCGATAAGCAGTTTATTAACTTGCCGCTTTTATAATAACATTGAGTTAAAACGTTGTTAAACTTGCAATATTACTGCGCTTATGCATGCTGAATACACATCAAGTTACTAAAAAAAACTTGTAATATTAGGCGTCATAGTGTCGGTGCTATTTATTAAATGTATTAACGATAATTTTTCTTTTCTGTTTCAGGTAAGAAGCAAGCCCTTATGCACAAGGATTACTCATACACTCAGTTATTTTAATTTTCCCACTTCTCACCGGTGAGTTTTTAATGAAATAAACAAGCCGAAGTTATTCATATACTTGAATAATATTCATAATCTCGCGAAGAATGCACGGTAGAATCTTATTGCCGGTAAGAAATTACCCGAGCGATCTTCTCCATCTTGTGAATGGGACAATTACGTGCTGAATAATTCAGACGTCTTTCTGTGAAAAGGAGCGAGAATCGATTTGAAGCAGTTTTCCGCGGCAATTGGCAGCGTTTTGGCATCGCGAATCGTATTTCTCGCTATAACGGCGGCGATATATCACACTCTGCACGCGCACGATGAATCACTTTATCACGGTTCTTTGGTTCGCGCGCTCGCGTAGAAAGAGGGAGGGATATAGAAGTACGATTTTCGAGCTATCTATCGGCTGGTGTATACATTGTGGGGGAGCGAGAGATAGAAATGACTCACTTCGGCAAGATTCGCTCGTTATCGCCCGCGAGTGCATATAGAGCGCATCGTCCGTGCGCGCATCTTGTTATAATTCGTTTCTATTGCGCGCCTCTTTCTATCATTCCCATTGTTTTATGCGTCATTCGATATTCAGCGGCTAGCGAGTTTGTCGTCGATGTGAATTTTAACTAACCGCGCGCGGCTCTCGTCTTATTAATAGTCGTTCCCGCGTTCATTATTATGTAGTATTCTTCCGCTCCCTACATATAATGTGTCACGTATAAATGTCATCGTTAACTTCATCTTCAACTGTTTGCGCGAAGGACTTAATTGATTTATTAAATCAGTCATTTCCTATACCAGAACATCCGACTTACGTTCCTCTATTTATATAACATGTATATACATTCGCTTGAAACGAGTTTGAATTTTATTTAGAATTTAAAGTAAGGGAAAAATCTACTAATCTTGTAAACCGTGCCATTATATAGCTAACGTAATAACGACACTTAGGAAAAGAAAGGAATGAATTGGCGTGCCGGAGTAACGGTATAATTGTTTCGCGGGGATATAATAGAAAACAACTGAAAGAGGAAAAGAGAGAGAAAATGGGAGGTAAAAAAGAAAAACGATAAAGCCGTTGAACAAGGCAATTAGCGAAACGAGAATTGGTCAAAAAAGGAAGGAGAGCCGTAGCATGGAATAAAAGTAAAAAAATTACCATCGCAAAATAGAGTAGAGTCTCTCTTTCTCTCTATATCTCTCTCGCTCCTTGCTCCCCCTGCGGCGGCCCGGCACTGTGCGACTGCTCCCCGGTAATTAGCCGAAAGGAATAGCGCTGATTAGGCTCCTCTTTCTCTCTCTTTTGCCCGTTTGCCAACTGTAGAGAGAGCGAGACGGAGCTGTCTCCGCAAAAGCCCGCGCCCTTTCTCTGTCTCTCTTGTCCTGTATTCTCGCTGCAGCTTGTAAAACATCAGTAGGCAGCAGCTATTGGGCGAAACGACCGTTTGGACGTTTGCGCGCACAGAAGCGAGGGAGAAGCACGGCCAGAAGATGAAGAAGAAGCAGTCATTGTCTTTGCCTCTCTCTTTTTTTATCCCGCAGTGCGTGTACACGCCTCTGGGCCCACTGATAAAGGCCAAAAGCGAGAATAACAAGGCGAGTAGCCGGAGGCTATTTTTTTTTTCCGCCGCATTGTTTTCGACCCCGATATCGAGACATATACATGCATACAGAAAGAAGGAAGCTCTCCAGACATCGTAGCAGTGCAATTTCCACGGCGGGAGATAAAAATTGCCTCGACACGCCAGCCGCGCTGTCATTTTTCATCCTGCGCTGATGCACCGCAGCGCCGAGTTTGAGGAACGCCGGGCGCTCGAGAAAAATCCCCGCGTCTTATATATAGATATCGTCGTCGCCGGTAATAACAAGTTTCACTTTCGTATTAGCATTTTTATGGCTACTGGCTCGCGGTAAAAGCGGAGGGAGTTTTTCCCGCGCGTGGCTTTGAAGTTTCCTATTAGTTCGCCGGACTTTGATGAATTGCCACCGAATTTTGCGGCGACGCGAATTGCATAATAGCGCTTAATAATAATATCTCGGAAAATATAATGATTCACGCGTCGGATTGTTTTCTGTTCGCGTTATAACGTATAATTGACTGATTCATAAGATTTTATAGTGCAGAGTTATTATATTGTTGACAAAGTAACCTGCTTTGATGAAAAGTTTGAAGAATTTCAAAGCATTTACAATAACACAGAATTGAAAAAATAAAACCTTCACATGATTAAAAAAATATTCTAAATACGAGGAAACTCATTCGACCGTTATATACGTTAATGGCATCAATTAACGCTGAGACATCTGCTTTTGAGGTGAGAAAAAGTTCGTGACAATAAAGCTATATCCGCCGGCAAGTGCCTGTTCCGCTACGTCATCGTTCCCCAAAACACTTGGTGGTTCTAAAAAAAGCTGGCGACAATCTTCGGGCAGCAGTAGCCGCTATATGGACACTGCTATCACGATTGGTCTCGTTGTGAATCATCATAGCAAGGCTGAGAAATCAGCGTCCCGTCACCGCATCTCATTGTGCAGTCGCGGTGCGTGCGCTCGGTTGATTCGCGCCTATCGTCATGTGCATCACGAAAAAAATTTGCGTTCCTCCGCGCCTCTGTTCCTTCGACTGCACGCGTGTACGCGTCGTCTCTCCTCTCTCTGCATTCTCCTGCGCGCGGCACCGCGTCGCTCTTGTACTCTCACCTCGGTGAAATTTTACATGACAATTAAGCCATAATTTTCATTCGGATTCTAAGCCCGTATACCATATAGCCTGTCTGCTGCGAATGGAAAATGCATTGTTATTCGCTTTAAATACACGCCGCTCGAATGCTTTCGAATAGGACTATTAGCATAGCGCTGCTGCGCACTTTTTCTATAGCGCTGCGACCTCGAAAACCCCACTTTTATTCTTACGATTTACATCCAAGTATTAAAGTCTTGAATATCAAAATTTAAGTTTCACCGTGCTTAATGATCGATATAAAACATTATTTAACGCGCACATACAATGTAATTTTTCATATCTCGAATATATATATATATATGTGGATATTATTTTTCGAGCCCACACCTTGTAATTGAAAATGTTTTACGACCTTTTCTTTTTAATTATTCAGCAAAGTAGCTTATTGCAGTTCCGAGAACTACAGTACCGCACCGCACCTACAAGTAACAGGCGGGCTGCGTGCACGCAGTTCTCGGAAATCGCGCGTTGCACCCGCGGTAAGGGCATGCACGTTATTACAAAAACACGCGGAGAGAGAAAGAGGGGGAGTAGCGATCGAAGGACCGCAATCGAGGGGCAAATTGAGGGAAGGGAAAAAAAAGAAAGAGAAAAGAAAAATGGCAGGGCAAAAATACACACCACCTATACCATCGACGACGACTACTACACTCGCATACAAAAAGGAGTCGGGCGAGTTTCTCACGCAGGTGAACGCGCGCAGCAGCAGCAGCGGAGAGAAAAGAGCGGGCGAGAGAAGGAGAGCAAAAAGGAATCTCTCTCTCTCTGCACGTCGCGTGCTGCGAGCGAACGACCTTAAGGCCGACCGGATGCGCGGACGGACAGCTCGCGCGGTTGGAATAAAGGAAAAGGCGCGCTCGCGAGTAATACCTCGTACGGCAATTCGCGAAACAATGCCGCGTTACGCGCGAGCACAATGAGTGCGCGCTAGCTCTCCTGCTTCCTCCTCGACGAGTGACGCAAGCCATCGGCCCGTCCCATGAGTCTCTCTCTCTCTCTCCAAGAACTCGCGCCGCGATTTGGACCTTCCGGCGCTTTGATTAGCGCCTCGCTGATATCCGAGCTCGCTGCTCGTCGATGAGTGCCCGGGGCACTTTGAACTCTGCCCCCTCAGCCTCTCCCGCGGCAGCGTCTTGAGGTAACGTCGACGAGGTCTCTTCTCGAGTGCGGTAAAAAAGCTGATTCTCAAACGAGCGCAGGTGTGGCTCTGAAGCAGCAGCCCGGGGGAACTTTGACAGCCATAATGAGCGCGGCTCGGGGGGTGAGTGCGCGCGCGCTCACCGTGGGATAGATATTGGGGTTAGCGGAAATTCAGCTCGTTAGCTTGAGAAATGACGATCGACCATCGCCCGTCGCCACGCTCGTTTTTCACCTAACGAGGGATAACGGCGATGATGCAGCCAGTCAATACAGTATATAGCGAAGGGGGCGCGTCGCCTGCATGTATCTACTATTTGCACTTCTCGCATTCTCACCAGCGCTGTGTTTTTTCGGGTGAATAGGACGCACGCGCGCGTTACGTAAATTTTCGACGCTTCGTATATTGAAAGTTGCGGGGTTCCGGGGGGCCTGAGCGCGCCGAGTATAGTGCAGGATTTGAATTTGCGCTGTGGGCTGATCATTAAAATTTCGTTCGGCTAATTAATGGGAAGGCAGGGTTTGCCTTTCGAAATTATGGAATGTAGTATGGGATATGTGGGAAAATAACGTTAGCAAACAGCCATGTGTAATATAACACGATAAATAAGATTTAAACTTACCTTATTACTGCTACCTTTGCTTAATTATTATCAACGTAAAATATTTTCCTAAAAATATAATTGCTTTTCTCGTAAATTACCGCGGGTAACAATATTATTGATAATTCGCATGAAAATTTTAACGCAATTGCGTATATATTAATTAGGGATGATCTTTCGCAAAATTAATACGGAAATCGGAAACACGATATTGGGAAATTAATAAAGGGCTTATCATAAATTATGCTATAATATGAAAATTAAAATACAAACTCATGTGTATGAAGCATTAATTCATCAAACTTTAAATGGAAATTTATAATTAACTGACTTTTTATATAAATGAAATAACAAAAATTAATATTTTCGATAACTCATCTCCATTCGTTTCGTTCTTTTGAACTTTAAAAAGTTAAGCTGAAAATGAAACTCTGAAAGTATTAAAGCAAGCGCGAGGTTTTAATAAACGGCTTGTTTAATCAGCTTAAAAAAGGCATGGCGTACATCAGAGAGCAAACATTTCATCCGTGGGTAGACACACCTTGTACAACTCTCCGAGGCGCCGTCAGTGCAAGCTTCTTATTGCTCGAATCCAGCGCGTTGTTGTAGTACTTTCGATCGGTGCCCGCCTAGGACGACAGCCACACCTTCGCAGGAGACACGGGGGAAGTGTGCGCCAGCATATACCTTACCCCCCTCCGAGTAAACGAGCGGAGGGGTGAGAGTTTATAGCGCTAGCTTGCGCTGCGCTACGGACGTGTACGCGTACTTTGCCCCCTTTGGCCCCTCCCCCCTCTTTCTCTTACTGTCTTGTATACCATTCTCACGGGCAACAATCCATTTCAATTTCCATTTTTCTCTCTGTCCCGGAACTTTGTCGTCGCTTATTTATCACTCACGCGATGGCTCGAGTGACGACTGGGCCGCTTGTAATACGTTCTATTAAACAGGCCTCTCCTCGAAAGCGTAGACGCACGAGAACCGACGAGAAAGTGTTTTTTCCGGCGGAAGACGGCTCGGCAATGGCTTTAACGAATTCGCAAACTTTTTACTCAAGTGTATATAGGTACGATTTTGATGTTTTATTTCTGCTTTGGTGAATAATTACGGTCCGGATGTTTTTTTATTTATCAAAAGAGTTATGAAAAGAGTCAACTTTTTGCTCAATATTCCCGCGCGGCTATGTACGATGTAACAGTTAATGGAATTTATGTTGTTCAAAGGAAAAGTTTGATTGCTTTGGCCGAGAAAATAGACTCGACTCTGCAAAGATAATTCTATTCATTCCAACTTTTCCTTGGTAGTATATATTTTTTCAAAATATAATGTAATAAAAACCATGCCAAACTCAGTTACTCGAATGAAATAACAAAGTTATCACGGTATATAAAAAGCAATTACGTAATATGGAATATACAACGGTAATGTTCACCAAGTATGAAAGCTAAAAATTGGGAAAAATGTACTTTCAACCTGTCGGTGCGCACGTGTTGATATCCCGAGAACCTAGAGCGGCTGCGCGTCGGCGGCGGTTTAATCCCGCTCTATTCTCGTAAAAGCTTTCAATAAAAAAGCAATTTGCGATAAATCGTACTCGTACAGCGCGCATCATCGTCATAGTGACATCCGCTATCGGCGCGAGGCCCGTGCGCGCAGGATCGCGCGTTCGCATGCGCCGTAGTGTCGCATTCCTGCAGCATCGCTGCTCTTGGAGATCTGCACGTACATAGGCTGCAGCCCTCTCTTTATAATAATTATAGTCCTAGACGAATCGACATCTGCCGGCCTCTTTCTCCCCTCTCTCCCTCTCATCCTGTTTGTCGATTTTTACTCGTTCGTCTCCGAAAAGTTTTCCCTATTTTTCTTGCTCTTCAAGGTGGAAAGTCTGCGAACTTATCTTCCCTATATTTCGCCCTCTTTGTTCTGCGTATTGCACATTGGATTTCTGCGTCCCACGACTCTTCTCCCAGCCTGTCTCTTTTTTTTACCCCAATCTTTATTTCTCCAATCCGCCGCAATGCACTCCCATCTCACCTGCACTTCTCTCTTTTCGTCTTTGTCCTCTTTTTCATCCCTTTTTAATCTCACTGTATACTCGCGCGCGGTCTTTTTAACGCTTTTTGCCACTCTTTTATAAACACTGAAAAATGTTTTACCATATATTTTTCTTTGCTATTTTATATACCGCAAATATTTAATCTTTTTTATGCTTCTATATATAAAAACATGTTTACGCTATGACTATAGAAAAGTGCGTAAAATAGAAATATCAGTAAATGACAGCGAATAAAGGCAATAGTAAAGCAAGAAAGTCGCATATAATCACACTAATTTGAATCCCCCGTAGCGTGCAGGGCTTCTCTCTCTCCCTTTTATATCCTCGCGTCCTACGTGTCCGTCAGACTAGCCCCGCTCGTCCACCTGTGCGTCCCTGCCGTTCATTATTCTCCAGCGTGGCGCATTGCCTCTTTCCCCCGCGTCCACGTCGTCCCCCTGCTTTCTTCCGGTCGCTCCGCTTCTCCCCTCGCTCGGAAAGAGCTCGAGTCCTCGCTGCACCTTGAATTTCCTCGCGCTCACCCGCGCTAAGTATAACTGCACGCGAGTTGTGATATCGGCTTTCGCGCGCGAGGGTCGTCAGGCCAAGTGCAATATTCTCGGTGCAACCCTCGCGAGTAGTGTAGCTACGGCGCCGATTGTAAATACGTTATATACGCGGCGGGTTCTTGCGTGTCTGTCGGTCAGCGTCCTTTATGCTTCTCTTTTAAGGGCTAAGTGGCCCCGCGACGAGTCTGCAGTGTATATATACGAGCGTGTGTATTGGCTACTTCCGCCGATGCTCGACGCGACGAGCCGCTGTGTTGTTCCTCGGCTCGCCAAGTTTTTTTGCTTGGCAACTGCGCTCGCGTGTAAATGACTTTCTTCCGAATGATAAGTATATGTACGTTTTTTCGCCTAGGTAGTTTTGACGCGGCTCGAGGGGATTGGGAAAGAATGAGATTGTTTACGGGATATAGCTATCTACCCTCGTATATACAAAAGGTGTGTAGTACGCAGCTTTTCTCGAAGCAGTTCCGCAGCTGTATGAGGCGGAATCAGCACTTTTTCGAGCTTGTAATTCCTCTCCCACTCTATTTCCGTGGAAACCAATCGATAGTTCGGATATATAGTGGCCGAGCGCGATATATAACTGACAAATACAGATCGTATTTTCATTGACCACTCCAAGCGACTGGAAACTATTTCAATTACGCTCGACTCGCTTCAATTGATCACAAATAGATTTGTTATAAAAGAGCAAACAGATAGATATATAACTACGATTCGAGAACGTCTTATATGATTCGAAGAATTAAATTTTCCACTCTGAAATGAGAGAGTAGCTCTTTTATCAGCAATAACGATAATTTTTTCATTCTTTTCATTTTTCTACGACGTAATAGAAAAATCCTTGCCGCTGAAACAGTTATTGCCCCCTATGAATAAGAACTAATGAGAGGAAGAAAATTATCGGTCATTCAATTGCGGATTCGAGAGTTGCGCGGAGGGGTGTTCTTCGCAACAAGGAGAGCCGGGGTTGCGCGAAATTATAGCTTGCAGGGTGTACCGAGGGGGTTGCCGTAATGGCGCTTCTTTCGCGTACTTTTCTTTCCGTTGTTCGCATATAAATGTCCGAGAGTTCCGAGAGCGCTCGATGAATTATTCATTGTGAATTTTGCGCGCGCGCTGCGTGCCTATAACTTTTTTTATCTTCTTTCTAAACCTAATAAATGTAAAAATACTAGTCGCTCATAAATCTTGAAGGTGAAATACGTCGATTTTGCAAAGCTGACGCTTCCAGCGCAAAGAAAATATAATGTTCGTCTAAAAATAGAGCAGAATTAGCGAGTGCAATAATTTTGTTTTGTCGGAAAATTATGTAACAAATTTGCCTCTTGAACGGCCTTGAAGCTACTTATCCAACTTAACAATAAAACAAACCCATTAAAAATGCGCTCTTTTCTAAACCATAAAAAAAACTGACAAGATAGAAATCTCATGACGGAATGTATGACGACGAAGGAATTTCGAAACTTGACGCTCGAGAGTCATTCACGGAGATTGGCCGATTTCGCGAGTACGCGCACGCAGCTATAGGTCGGCGGTGAAGGGCCGCTGCACGTGATGCGTTACGCTATATATCGCTGCCTCCTTTCCTTCCAAGTCAGCCGGTGAAGAAGCACCATAATTCGCCTCCTCGGCTCTTTCGTGGCTTCCTCGTGCGCCCGGCTCGTTTTATGCGGCGTCTTTGCATATACGTACTCTTTGCTCGAGCGAGCATCGGCCGAGCCTCTCCGTCTCTCTTTTTTCCCCTCTCCTTATTATTTCGCATTCCATCGAGCGCCGGCACGGTTATTACATCAAAAAATGCGGGTCGCGCGCGTCCTCGTCTGTCGCCCATATGTACGCCGCGGCCGCCGAGCTGTGTATATGATGCGTATTATAATATGCAGTGTCGAGCTATTAAAATTTCGTTACTTTTACGAGCTTGTCGGCTAGCGGTCATTATACGTAGCGTTGCTTTTGTTTAACCTTCTCTTTGTACGATCGCTTTATACAAACATTCATTACGCGCTATAAAGCAATATGAGAGCAAAACAAATGAATTTCCTTTTAAAGCGGATTTTATCATTTTTATACAAGCATTTTCGTGCGCAAAGTGTTCCTTTTGTATATATATATATCGCATGCATCAGCATTTGCATAGCGCTTCGTGATACTAAAAAGCAAATTACGTATGCAACGTTTTTTAAACGCGAGATTTTTTTTTTAAGTATATATATATGTATCGAATGCAGATATGAGTATACCCATCAAACTGAGACATTTGAAAAAGTCGTAGATTAAATTTGGAAAATATCTATTTCGATCGGGAAACTGCAGAAACGCCGATGGCAAGATAAAATCTTGCATTGAAAACTCGACAGCATACCGAGGCCATAGTATATATATATATATATATATTTTATATCATATCGAAAATACTTTTATGTACACTGTGCTTGTAGCACTGATACTGCCTGAATATTGATGCAACGTCAGCTATCGCAGTCGATACATCATATTGCATATAAATTAGTTTGTCATTTAAAAATCTTAAACGCTTTTTCCCACGTTTAGTATAAACAAAAAAAGACACCCGCACAAATGACAAATTCATTTTTACCGCTCAAGACAGTCGAGTGAAAAAATTATTCAAATTAGACGTAGGATTTATATAATATATGTCACGATAATATAAACTCGTAAAAGCTCTGAAGCGTTACAAAAAAGAAACGGCCCATCCTGTTTAATCATACTCCGAAAAAAGACGAAAACACGCTCCCAAGCTCTGGCTCTCTCGTAGCCGGAAGGAGATAGGAAGCACGCGGGCGATTCGCTAAATCATAAATTCGAGAGGCTACGCACGCGTACATATATATACGCAGCCCTGTTGCGAGCTCGCGCGGGCTTTAGCCTATACCGCTCTGCTCCTTAGCATTCAGCCGACGAAACGGGCGGCATGAGAGCCGTCTAGTACCCCGAAAGCTACGAGGACCGCGTGTCGACCATAACTCGTTCGGGTATCCGTTCCGAAATGAACTAACCCGCGCGCCGTTTCGTCGCGAGGGAAAGAGAGGAAAGAGAGAGAGAGAGAGAAGGTTCACCGGCCTATAAAGGGCGCGGTCGCGGGACCGTGAAAAGGCGGAATCGAACGAGACGATCGATAATGCCGAGTGAAAAATTGACGGCAAGCAGCCGTTCTATTGAGCTTTCGAGTCCAGCTGTCGCGTACAGTTGTATATTTTTCTTTTTTGGCGGTTTGGAATTCTTGCCCTGCGACGTGAGAAAAATCGGTCTTAACCGTATAACTGACTTAACATCTGTAATGTTACGTTATCGAAATCATAAAGACTTGTTTTGAGAAGCATTTTGAGTAGTATTTTTATAAATATTTCAAATATATTTTTGTAAATTTTGAGAAAACGTTGACATTAGTGGGGTGACACAGGAAATGATATTAAAAGTTGAAAAATGGCATTTTATGATGTAGGTCACCTGCAGTCTACGACTCGTTCTGCGACCGTATACGTATCATCCCCAATTCTTCACACCCATCCATTGAATTTGATTTTCCACAGCACTCGGAACTGTGGCCTATTTGAGCAGTTTTCTGCATTGCACCCGTGTCAAAACACACACACACACATTATTCCCAAGAGGGTGACACACAACACACGGAAAATACACATTCAGAATGACGTGCATCTTTCGAGTGAGGGGAAAAGAATGGGCGCAGTACCGCATAATTTGAAAAATTACGCTACTAATGCAGATTCTTTTACGATTTTAATTCGGAAGAATGACCTGTAGGTATATATATATATATATATACTTGTAAACGTAGAGGGCACACATTAGACGCGGTAGACTTTTACGCCAAACAAACAGAAGAAAAAGCGCTGCGTATAAAGCTCACGTTTTATTAAAAGCATGTCAAGCTCGATGATTTACGTGTGGTCTGAATTATACATTTTATCTTATGGACGTTAAAACTGTTATATCAACTTTCATCTGAAAACATCTGTAACTCGTGTGGTTTATTGATGGTAATCTTATATATTTCAATGTACCGAAATAATCCGCTTTTAATAAATTTTTTATTACAATTTTTCATTGTTTTAATAATTTAACACTTCCATTTAGAAATTTAGTTTTGTAGAATTTTAATTCATTACACTTGCTTTTTACATTGTACAGTAGATCTTATCAATTATAGAGTCAGTTGCCAACATTTGAAAATATCACGTCACGAGTGGAGGCAGCGATTTGCCAAAATTTTACCATTAACATTGATCTTGACAGTGAAATTACATTTTTCGTCATCACTGTCTCATTAAAATGGGACGTTTTTGCCAAGAAAATTCATTACCCATCTTAAAATTAATTTACAAATACGCAAATACGTGTGTAAACGATATCCACTCTCTTAATTGAAAGACGTATGATTCAGACTACACATTTTCAATAACGAGACTATTATTTGTAAGGCAGGGCACTGCCGTGTGAGACACAAATAATTCGAAAAGCCATGTAGCTAGACGACCACTGCTTTATATCGCGTGATTTCGCCCACCTTGGCGCGCGTTAACTAGATGTACGGTTATACCCTCGCCCACGCCATTCTTTCCAAGAGAAAAAGGAGCCGCCGCGTCTTAAGAGTCGGGAAAGCCGCAAAAGTCGTCCGTCCGCGTAAATCTTTTTCAAGCTATCCGGCCAAGCGGATTTACCCGGAAGGGAACGAATACCGCGCGCGGCGCCTTGTAAAAAGTTCCGGCGGTCCGCCGGGCCTCTCTCTCTCTCTCTCT
Source organism: Torymus auratus (assembly GCA_900474315.1). Classification (NCBI taxonomy): domain Eukaryota; kingdom Metazoa; phylum Arthropoda; class Insecta; order Hymenoptera; family Torymidae; genus Torymus; species Torymus auratus. Next base: position 51,744 of record UXGD01000311.1, read on the forward strand.
CTCTCTCTCTCTCTCTCTTCCTCTCCGTCAAAATCGCAAAAGGGATTTCTCGACCCACAAAGCGCGGATCCTCCGCTGTGGTTCTTTCAGACGTTCATTTTTTCTTCTCCTCCTAAGAGATGAATAATTCTAAACGCGGGGACATTTCATTAAAATATATGGTATATACATTAAGTCTTTGTCAGCTTTTATTATGCCCCTCGTTTGTTTTATTGCTATTTTACTGAAAAGGTGAAATTAATCTACGAAATTATTTTAGCGTACATGCGCGGCCACGACTATGGCAAAGTTCATGTTCATAATACAGTTGATAATTATTACTTTATCCAAATAATGTTGGGCTGCAGTGGAAAATCAAAGCGTGTATACCCTCCAACTCTCTACAACATTTATGAAATTCGTAAATTGTATGCGGCGCACAGTTCCAAGTGGATCGAACGCTATTAGCAACTTGATATGTTATCCTGTTATGGAGTTAACGAAAGTTTATCCGGAATACGGAGCTAGCGGCGTTATATACGCGTTCATCTATATATATATAGGAGAGGAATTGTTAATTTTTTTTTCAACGAGCCCCTTCCTTTTTCCAAACTTTGGCGGCCGCCAGGCTAAACGCACGAACGAGAGCGAATACATCGCTTCCGAAAATTCTGCGAGTTAGCTATTATAAATCGACGGTCCTGATGTTTTACCTCGTTATAGCACACGCGTGCGCGCGAGCGGAATTAATTCGAACTTTAATGGGGCTTCCGCCGTGCCTTAATTAAAGCCCGCGCCGCCGCTGAACCTTTGCGCTTTAAGGTCGTACCAATTGTTTTCGATGCTGATCGCGCACAGCGGCGCAATAACGATCGAAACGGCTACTCGATTCGCGTACCGCGTGTGTATATAGGCAACTCGACTTTCTTTCCGCGCGGCTCGCTTTTACGACGGCGGCGGCGAGAATTTGCATGAATGTTTTGTTTATGTACGACAGTGGCTTTTGTTTATGTTGGCAATTCCGTTCTTCTTTTTTCTTTCGCTTTAAGATGCACTCGCGTTCTTTTATGATCGAAGCAACGGAGATGAGAGGCATAAACTGCGCTTTTATAATTGAAGAAATGAACTTATTTCTATAAATTGTCCGTTTGTTGAGAATCTAATAATTGTGGTTGGGTTGCAGCAACTGAAAGATGAACTCGGCGAGGTCGTGGCGGAGATGGAGGCGATGGAGGGCGGCAACCTCGCGGCCGACGAGTCCAAGCCGTCGAACAAGGCGAAGCAGACGTCGATCGGCCGCAAGAAGTTCAACATGGACCCGAAGAAGGGCATCGAGTACCTGATCGAGCACGGCCTGCTGAGCAACAGCCCCGACGACGTCGCCCAGTTCCTCTACAAGGGCGAGGGCCTCAACAAGACGGCGATCGGCGACTACCTCGGCGAGCGCAACGACTTCAACGAGCGCGTGCTGCGCGCCTTCGTCGAGCTCCACGACTTCACCGACCTCATCCTCGTGCAGGCGCTGCGCCAGTTCCTCTGGTCCTTCCGGCTGCCCGGCGAGGCCCAGAAGATCGACCGCATGATGGAGTGCTTCGCCCAGAGGTACTGCCAGCTCAACACCAACATCTTCACCAACACCGACACCTGCTACGTCCTCAGCTTCGCCATCATCATGCTCAACACGTCGCTCCACAATCCGAGCGTCAAGGACAAGCCGAGCGTCGAGCAGTTCATCAATATGAATCGCGGCATCAACAACGGCGGCGATCTTCCCAGGGAGCTGCTTGTGGTGAGCCCACCTCCTCTCTTTTATCTCCTTCTAAAGCCGCCGCAGGCATTCCTTCACGCGTACCAGGCTCCGCTCTCAAGACAATAATAATAATATGTATGCACCAATCGACGTCAAAGGAACTAGGCATTTAAAACCGTTTCGACACTTTTAATATCGGGCAAAAGAGCCATTAATGGAATTAAACTGGAGGGAAAAGGGCCTCACGGACAAAGACTCGGCAAACGACAGCTAGTGTATCGAACGAAAACTAATCTCGCAAAAGTGCCAAGCACAAAAATTAAAGCGGCTCGAAAAAAGCGCGCGCGCCGAGATGCATACAAAGACGACGACTACAGGCACACGAGAGTGCGAGGTTCCAGTAGGGCGCCTGCACATGCAGATGACGCGCAAACCGGGCCAAATTTGCAGAGCCCTCCGCTCGCTCGAATCCCCCGAGATTTATCGTGTTTGCTCTAGAATCGAAGGCGCTAGGTATATGCGCACGCGCGCGCGCCGGTTGAATACTCGCTGTGCTCCGGAAAAACCTTTAGCGCACGTTTCGCGATATGTATCAAACGCGAGCGCACGTCGCTGCCATTACCAGCCTTTTCACGCGCCTCGCTCTTTTTACCTATACATGCGTTGATTAATCGGATAAAAAATCCCGGCAAAACATTTCGATAAATATTTCGTTTTCGCGATATGTCGATGGATTAATTAAAGATAAAAAAGACCTTTTCAGTGAATTCCATTCTTTTTCAATACACATTTCAGGCGGCTATGTGATTCAAAATGGGGCTGATTATTACTCTTACTATGCTCAAGTTTGTTTCAAGATGGGCTTCTTTAGAATTTATACTTTTCTTTAGAACATAATATTTAGAAAATAAGCAATCAAGGTTAATGTTTTGAAACAATAAATATCGATAACAAAAACGCAACGTATTTATTCAGGACTATTTCGCTCAAAATAATCTGTATTGATTTTGGGGAAAATTGGATTGGGAATACATTGGCAAAAGACCAAAGCATTACAACACCTTAGGAATAAAACGCAGAGAAGCAAACGTGCAAGTATACTTCCGTGACTAAGCAGTCGATTTCATTTATCAACATCTAGCGCGTCTTGGAACAAAAGAAAAACTAAACGCTTGATCGTATGATCGCTAGTATAAAGATTCCACTAGCCAGTCATTTCCATACTAATTTTTGAAACAGATCTTCGTAAACCGGTATTTTTACTGGAGTTTCTAGATATTTTGTACATAATTTATGCTATACAATACACTTATTTTCTAATTTCTTCAAGTTTAAGATAATCCTTCAAAACTTAACATTTAAAATGGATAAATTTCCATATCATTTAATGAAATATCAAAAGAATATTATTTCCATAATTACATTTATTTCTTTTGTATAAAATCGGTAAAAACCTTTTTCATTTTAGGATTTTTCTGTAATTACGTCATTTACCTAGTATAAATATAACGCAATCGTTTAACTACGGATAAAAGATTAAGGAAAAAATCTACGAAATGGATACATTATTTTCTTTGAACGTCGCTATATTTCCATTGAGTAGAGTGTATGAATGAAGTAGAATTTATTTTTGAAATATTTTTACAAAATATCTGACGGTGTGCGTCTTTCAAATAGATATTTCAGGAATAAGGCGTCAGTAGTTAAAACAATAAACAGGATTTCGAAAATAGATTTATCGAATTCATCCAGTTTCGAGTGTACTAATAGTTTTAAATGGTGAAAACTTGATAGGCTTAATTTGCGATAATTTGAGATCAATTATTCGGAATTCAAATAATTAAACTCTATAGTATTGAAAATTTATACTAATCAAAATATTATTTATAAATCCAATTATATAAATATTTTATCTTGACATTTTCATAAATTAATTGCGGGATAAAATTTAATTTCATTATTTTTTTTTTAAGAAAAATGTTGGCGAAGTTTAATAAGTGAAATTATGCAAGTAACATATGATCATTATTATTTCCATAGTACTTTTATGTCAATATTTTAAATGATGAGTTTATGTAAGCGTTACATGCATGTTTCCTCATCATGTTATGGGATAAAGAAACTGTTACTAAGAAACCTTATAATCACAATTAAAAACTTTGTTGGTGTCAGTCGTACGGAAATTAATTGCACACGCCAAACTAACTTTTACTCGAATCGCACAGTAGTAATATTTTCGGTTTCTATATGTTGTAATTTCATAAGAAATAGTATTTTTATTATACTGTTCACTACATGTAGTTCTTGTTATTTATAGTAAAAATTTAAATTTTACGGAAAAACTTTAGCAGGATCCTATAGGTAATTTAAAAGCTAATTTAGCAATGATGCCATTGCCATGGCCGTCTTTATTGATGTTTAACGCTGATCATTTTTAATCACGATGAATGGACTTCCGTCATTTTTAAACGAGGTTACTTGACACTTTTTGCTTCATTTTTATGCAGGGAAATTTTCGTCCTACCGATTAAGTACAACAATAGGGCTGATTCTCATCAAGGATAATAAACGCAGTTTTATATGTGTTTTAATCTTTTTGTTGAAAATGAGATGATTAAATTACATGAAAATAAATTCTATTTATATATAAATTAGGAACATAATTAGTTCTAGAGAATACCGTCAAGGAGGTTTTTTCATTAAATTTTCTTGCATTTTTATATTTTCCTGCACATGTACATTCATAAGCAATATCACAGAGTAAAGCGGGGCTGCGCGTGCATGTAAGATTAAAAGTGAATTTCACAAAATTGCCCAGTTTAAATGCGGCAGTTTATCGTCGCCCCCCGTCCCGACGACCCTCAGAGAGTTCGCGCTCGCGTTGACTTACTTTCCTCGTGGCCCCATATTAAAATCTTACAAAAGCTGTAGAGAACGAGCGCGAGAAAAACGCGCGCATGCTCCAACATTTGGATTATAAAATTTTCCTTTTCCTGTGCTTTGCAGAGTCTTTACGAGAGCATCAAGACCGAGCCCTTCAAGATACCAGAGGACGATGGCAACGATCTGATGCACACCTTCTTCAACCCCGACAAGGAGGGCTGGCTCTGGAAGCAAGGTGATAAAACTCATACCGACTTACTCTTTTTTTATCTTTCTCTCTTTTATTTTTTTCCATTCGCGAGCCCTTTCATACTGCTGACTTTTCATATAACGTTTCATATAATGCCTCTTTGCTGGTCGGCAAATTTGGTAACATTCGCTTTATGGCTAATAAGAGCGATAAATTTTTTATGTCATTCATCCGGAAAAATAAACTATATTTTTTATTGAGTTTTAATGCCCGCGAAATAATTTTCAACAGATAAAAAATTATGTCAGCGAAGAAAGTTTCGGAATAAGTTGCTCTGGATGTAGACTTCCAAGTTTAAAGTAGCTATCCCTGTTTATACAATGTTACCAACTTTCTTTCCAGCAAAATATTTAACATTCAAGAGTTTCTGAAAGATCTCATACGTTCATTTTCGGACTTTTTAAGAAACGTTGCAAATTGCAATCAACGTGATGCATTTTGTTTAACTTGTTCAAAATCTTGACTTGAAAATTGGTCTGAATAACGCTTTTTATTTTTCAAAATATTGCATGCTTTTATTTTTTTTCAAAAACTATTGAAATTTTACATTCTTTTATTAACTTTTTTTATAATTTAATTGAACAAATCTGAGCGAGTTTATTAGCTTTGAAAAAAAACTATATTGGCTTGATAAAGTGATTATGAATATTGTGAACGTGAGTCAACGTAGCTTAAAATTTGTACTGATCATCATTCTCACTAACATTATTTCTAGAGTCGTACGTAGTTTCATCTTCACCGCACCACATTTACACCAAGTTCCTTCACATTATTAAATAACACTACATTTTCATACGTAATTTCAAACATTGAGGTGTATGGTAATAAAATTTAGAAAAATTCATATTAACCATTTCTTTTATCATTACGGAAAAAGGCAAATGTTCTAGTTGCAGTTATTTGTCCGTGCTTTAAAGCTTGAGAAAGAAAATCTAAATCTATATCTATGTCGCGCTTATGTGCTTAGGTGTTTTAAAATAAAAGTTGCGTGCAAATCTAGGACATTTAGCCTTGTTAAAAATTAAACGGTTTGCTGAGAAAACAGTTGATTCTAGATTTTATCGTATAAAAATAGTGCTGTATTTTTCACCGCAGAAAGTTGTATTGTAATTCTATTGATTTTTAATTCACTTTCTACTCAAGAAATGTAGAACGTCTGCAATGGAATGCAGAGTAGGTGAAAAGGCGAGATTAGATATTTTGTGTTGGCAAAAAATAAAAGAATTCTCTCGTCTGGGAATTTTCGCACATAACAGCCGGTGCGCTCCCGGCGCAAATTCGGGTCAGCGGTATAACTATTTTCTCAGCAGCTTGTTTGCGCTTCGTCGTGGGCATGTCCGAATAAACCGCACGTTCCCCTCTCTCTCTCTCTCTCTCTCTCTCTCTCTTTAGCTCTGGCGTCCGAAAGTAGCATATCGCCTCCTCATTCTCATTTTCGCTCTCGCTCATCTCATTTCCTGGCCCACCCTCACCTCTGACTTTTTATCTCTCTCTTTCTCTCTTAATGTTTTGTGTCTGGTAGCGAATGTGATCTAAAACCATGTTTGTATTCTTTATTCTATGCCGCTTTGTACCAACTGCTGATCTGCCGGAGACAGCAGGTAAATAATAATTAAACGAACGACTCCGTATAGTGGAGCCGGACCTAGTTGTGTCCGCGCCTCGAATCGAACTGTCGATTGCTAATCGTTTTTGTGTCGCGTCTTGACGCCGACCCCTATAGGTGGACGCTACAAGAGCTGGAAGAGGCGCTGGTTCATCCTCAACGACAATTGCCTCTACTACTTCGAGTACACCACGGACAAGGAGCCCCGCGGCATCATTCCACTGGAGAACATCCAGGTCAGGGAGGTCCAAGATAGAAACAAGCCGCACTGCTTCGAGCTCTACGCTGCCGGTACCGAGTTCATCAAGGCATGCAAGACGGACAGCGAAGGCAAAGTCGTCGAAGGTGCGCATAAATATCTCTTTCCCTTTAAATTTCATTTTTCATTACTATAAAATTCGTACGAAAATTGAGATACCTTTATTTTCTAATTTCATCATCTTCTAACTAATGTTTCTTTAATCATTTTCAGGCAAGCATACAGTTTATAGAATGTCTGCAGCGACTAGTGAAGAAAAAGATGAATGGATAAAATGCGTGACGTGAGTATTTCATTCTCAATTATGAATCGGAAATGAAGAAATTATAACCTAAATAATTTAAAGAAAAAAAAAAAAAAAAATGTGTTCATCATATTATAAATTTTATTATAAAGTTGATTGGTAACAGCAATTTCATTTCACCTTGCAAAAAGAAAAAAAAAATTATGATTAATGTAAAAATAAATTTACAGGCAAAGTATATCGCACAATCCCTTCTACGACATGTTGGCCGCTCGCAAAAAGAAGGCACAGAAGACGAACGTCCACTCGAAGGGTTAATAGGGTAGCTTCCACTCACCCAAGGACTGAGAAACCAAGTTCGCGCTGTCGGGATGAAAAACGTTGCCTCGACGGACGCCGCACGCAAAAGACTGTCTTGGAACTCCCACGCGGAGTTTTGTTCTCGCTTGAAAGAGCTCGCGCGTCCCGGCGGATCGCTGGTCAGGATCCGCGCGCGCGCGCTCGACGCCGGGAGCGAGAGTGTCCGCGTCGACTCGCCCAGAAGCGGACGCGGCGGCGGTGGCGCGCACGAAACGTCACTCGGATCGATACCACCCACCTATCTGCCGCACGCGAAAGAAGATGCAGAGTTACGTAAACCCGATTTTACTCCCAGCCTTCCCGCGACGGTAACGGCGGTGCTGCTGGTGGTGGTGATTACCTCCGGCGCAACACTCTGGATAATGACAGATGCGCCGCTGCTGCTTAGCGCTACGACGTCAATATTTGTTTGTTTACTCCTCGCGATTACGGGGAATGATTATTTATGAGATATTAACAATACGGTACCACTTTTGACTCGCTCTTCGCGCGAGATAAAAAGGAGGCCGTGCATTGTTTCGATTAACAGATGATACTTCTGTTGTACTTTCTCAATCGTTCATACTTTGGAGATCGACTTTTCAGTTCTAAAGACTTATCACGCATTCATCGTGCCAACTTAAATACCAATATAAGTTTTCTAACTAGAATGATATACTCCAAGCTGAAACTTCTAACCGGCTCTGTGTTTTTAACATTTATAACTCGCTCCAATTTCTTTTCTTTAACGTTTTTAGTTAATAAGCAGTATAGAAGCATAAATTTTAAAGATTGCGAATGAAAAATTATTGTGTAAAACTATGATGAATAATAACTTGATAAATTGAACATATTTTTATGTTTGACCTATTTCTCCAGTGACAATTTTTCCTTTCTTTATGAATATATTATTTAGCATTTTAAAAAATTCGTGTGATTTATTTATTAATAATTTAATAAGTTAAATTCACATTAAAATATTTATATTTTTAATTAAATACTATTTTATAATAATTTTTCATATTTGAAAATATTCTGCAATTATAAAAATATTTATTTATAGTTTATCTTAACCGATTTCCTTAATTTTTGAACTTGTACTGCTTATTAATGTTATGATTTAAAAAAGCTGCACAGAGCTCAGTAGTATAATTATTTTTCAATCTATATATCAGCTTGAAAGTGTGCTACTGAAAATGAAAAAAATCTTAGGTTGTATCCAAAGTATGGATAAAAAATTTTATTAGAAAAAAATTAAATGTTGTTTTTCACTAGAAAATTTCGGCATTGATTTATACAAAATAATTCATAAACTCAGTATGACGTAAAAAAATAATTGCCGTTAAATTGTTAGAAAATGTATAAACAACTTTTATTTCATAGTTCAAATATCAGCTTTACTTATTAATAAATATAAATTCTTTTTTTGAATTTGCAAATGATAATTCTTTTTCATTTTCGATTGTCAATCGATGATCTAATTGTTATTTTGTTTGGAATGATGCAAGCGACTGATAAAATGTTATTCAAATAAAAAATGTACAACATTTAAAAGGCAAATGATGCATAGTTGTGATAGTTCTGTGTTTATTTAAACAGGTTGTACAGTAAGTGAAAAATAATTCATTTGCCTATGCTTGTAATTAATTTTTCCGAAATTATTGAAACTACTTCTTCAATTACTGTGCTTTATTATTGTACAGTTTGTAAAGTACAGTCTGATTAGCCAAACATGACACAGATAAATTTTTCCAATAAAAGGCGTACATGTCAATATACATCTATATATACTGACTGGAAACCGTACCATTAAGACCATTTTATGAAAAATGGAAATTCTTTATGACATGGATTGAAACAGTTGGTATACTATTGTATATATATACATGTATAGATTCAATGAAATACAATGAAGGTTGGAACTTCATATATTATATAGAAAATGTAATAATTATGTATATTTAGATTTAGATAATCTATCTGGAAAGATTGATTGATAAACTGTGCAACAGGCATACGATGTGTATGGTGAAGTTATTATAATATTTAGATATTAACTGCTATATAGAATGTACGTGAAACATAAGCGATCTGCGTCAAAGAGTATAAGATAGATCAACGAAATGCTTTCTGGTGAAAAGTATATTTAAAATAACTGACTGTAGGTTTTGTAGATGAAGACAAGTTATTGCACTGTTTATGACTCGATCCTTTCGAAGCTAGTCGTCATGGCTGATCTATTATACGTACACGAAACAAAAAGAAGCGAGGAAATTTTCACACAGATATTAAGAACGATACAAGTGTAGGACATCGAACAAGCCTTATTAAGATACAATGAATAATTGAGAAGCAAGATTATGTAATTTCGTAGATTTTTGGTGTCTTGAAACCATTTTTAATGTTAATCATTCGAGCCAGATTAGCCACTTACCATTTGTGTAAGTGTCGCAAAGTGCTGTGAAATTAATGAAAACAATGGTTAAAAGATATTTTTATCTTCGTGCACACCCGTCCGAAGAATTATAATTTGTATGATGAATTTTTTGATGAAAAAAAAAAAAAACAAAAAAACAAAGTCTATAGAAGTTATTTTTTATAATAACTTCTTCACGCCAAACTTTCGTTCAAATAATTTGTTACATAAATTTTAATTGTTATTTTTTAGAATAAAGAACTGTAAAATTAATTTTTATCATTTCTTTAGAAAGAAATGTAAAAATTAATTTTTGAAACCATTTAATACCATATTCATGTATTTATAATTCGCGTGAAAAGTATAAATAAAATTTATGTAACAATAACTGATTTGAAATATAGATACGCGAATAAACTAAGATTTCGTTTATTCTGTTTCATATAAATATAATACTTTGAATGTTTATTTGTACATTGAATGTGTTTACTATATTGATTCCTGCCAATTTTACTCAAACACATTATTTAGTATTAAGAACTTAAAATACTTTTGTATTTAAAATATTTAGTCATTGCTATCATTTATCATTTCATGTAAATTTGACAGGAAACAAAATAGATAGATTTTTATTAAAGTCAATAAATTAATTTTACTTTTTTGGTCTTTTTGCGATAAAAATATGTATACAAGAGTCTTATTTCTACGTTGTTTAATCTTTGTGTATTTAACGTTTATGAGCGTCATGTTACAGTATGGTGAAGTTATGTAAAATGAGTCAAATATCAATAATATTAGATTGTATAGCTTACAATTTTATAGACAACATATAAAAAGTATTTAGTAATACTTTTAATATAACCAGTGTTATTAAATGAATATTGCTTCTAAGATATTTATACGATCTCAATACAATCATGAACTTCATAATGTTTTATTGTAATATTCTGTAAGTTTCTGTGCATAAATTTTTTATAAGATTCTATTCACTGTAAGATTGTAAAGTATACAATCAATATCACAATGATATAGACCTCGAGTAATAGAACATGCAGCACGGATCTTGCTGTAAATTAACCAGTCTTTCCGAAGCAATCGTCTCTGAAAACATTTCCCATTAAATATCACGACTGCAAGAGTATTCCTGCCAAAAGAATGACATTTATTTGTTTTTCTATTTTTGATTCCAATTTCATTTTATTTCAATAGTATGTATGTTACAAATTGCAAAAGTCCAAAAAAGTAAACAACGATATTTGGTGCAATATGTATGTAAATGGAAGTTAGAAAAGACGAATGAACGAAAGAGCGAGAGAGCAAGATAAGTGAAAAAACGGAGACGAGTTGCCCACATGGTTACATTAAAAAAATGATCCACTCTGTGGCTTGTATAGTTGAAAATTGTGTAAACTATTTCTGAAAATTTGTACATTTTGCTGTAAATTGTTACTTTTATTTGATGGTTGTTATTGTATGCATAATGATAATATGTACTGAATAAGAAATCATCTAAACATTATTTAAATGCGGTTAATAAATAATATTTTCTTTTCATAAAAAATCTGTTTTTATTTTATTATTTGCCTGTCATAAAATTAATAATTAAATATTCAATTTAAAATATCCATTAATAGGTAGTAAGTATATAGAACAATTTCAAACATTTTTTGTAAAATTCTAATTAAAAAATTAAAATTAACAAACAAACAAATCAAATAAAAGATTATACTGAAGAGGATATCAACTTATGACTTCTTCTATTGAACTTTGGACATGTAATTTTACTTAAATATCTGCACCATTTTTTGACCGACCTTAAATTTCTTAACTGTCTAAATAATTGCTTTTATTTACGAAAAAACTAAGTAGTAATAAAATATCGAATTTTTTATGCAGTCATTATTCCTAAACTAAGATATTCCTTTTTTTGTTCAATAATAACAAACTCTGACCCATTTAAATCAATGTTCTTGAAGTAATTAAAAATTGTTCAACCACATGATTTACGTCGTTTATAGGTAAATTATTGAAAATATATCAGCAACTGGCAATAAGTATAGGTGAATGCAATTTTAATATCCAAATAAGAAGTTACCATCCCTTAGTGCCCCTTACGCAACTTGATGGTTTACTGAATTCTACTTTATCAGCAGGTACCTGCCTGTAAATAGTGTAAAATCTTAAAAATGAACCAGATTTAATTTGTCTGTTACAAAAGATGAATAAAAACAGCAGATTTATACAAATACTTTTTTTAATAAAGGCTATAAATAAATCATGGCCTTAAATATTTCGAAGAAGAAATATCAACGATTTAGTACAAATTGAAATAAAATATGTAAGTAAACATATAACATAACCTTAGTTGTGTAGACCAACATTATGATAATTTGTAAATTATTTATTTGCAAAAAAATTATATTTTTTAATTTCTCACAGTAGTTTTTTAATAATAATAATAATACTAATTATGATAATATTAGTAATTTATTTGGTATGCCCATAAAGTATAGATTACATTCTAATTACATTCAAACAATACAAAACATAATCAATTAATTAAACAAGAGATCGCTTAGTCGCAAAAATGTGGGATAGGCAAGATTGCTCAGTTTTATAAACTAATGTCCTAGAAAAATTATCTTATATGTATAATATATTACAATTTGTCAAAGTAGATTTATGTGAGATCGTTTAGTCTTACAAACTAGTATCATAGATTATTTTAAACTTTTTGATGTCTACTTTGTATACTTTTTTCATGAAATTATTTCAGAGCTTGGTCATTTGCGTATGTACAAATATATCTTGATTATTTATAAACATAAACGCGATAGAGCTAACAATTATTCTTTTTGATATAATTTATAATATCAATAAAATTCATTTCTGTTTAATTAAAGAAGTTTCCATTTTTAATATCTCTTTTTATTAACTCTTTCAATTTTTAATGTCTTGTTATAATTTAAATACATAAAAAAACGTTCATCCAAATTCTTCATATTATAACAAAATTATTATTATTGGTTTTACAGAGTTTGTTGAGTAGTTAGCAACTTAAATTATCAACATGTCAATAATTGAAGAAAACTCTGTTTTGTCATCTGAAACATCTGATAATGACTCCGATTGGTGGAATACTTTTGTTAATGAACAATATCCTAATGAAAAGTGTGTAAAACACTTAAAATGTTCTCGAAAAACATATATGGTTCTCATCAAAGCTTTAAAACCTCATATAGCACCAAGAATAGGTGCAATACTAGATGAAAACTCTTCTCTATATTTTCGCAAAGGTTGATGATATTTTATAATTTTATGTGGAAGTTGAAATAAAATAAATTAATTAACTTTAATCATTACTTTCAGGTGTGTGTGTTGAAAAACAAGTGGCAATTGTACTCTATAAATTAACAAATTGTGCCGATTATGTCTCAATTTCTAAAAAATTTAAAGTTCATAAAACTACAATCCACAAAGTTATATATAAAGGTGTTATAGCTATTAATAAGTATCTTTTGCATAATACCATAAACATGCCAAAAACTGCAGAGGCTGAGATCATTGCAACAGATTTTGAAAATAATTATCAGTTGCCTCAAATTGTAGGTGCAATGACAATAGTGCATATACCTATATCATCACCGATTAACCTAAATTATAAATTTCTTAATTCAAAACTTTATCCATCATTTGTCTTACAAACTGTGATAGATTCCAATTGTCTGTAAGTAATATAATATGTTTATATAAAATTAATCAGCCTTATAGAATTATTAAAGAATATTCATATTTTAGTTTTAGAGATGTAAGTGTTCGACATGCAGGTGCAATTGAACCTCGACTTATTTTACCCGATTCAAACATATACAAATACTCAGAAAAAGTTATGCCATCAGTAAGTTATATAATTTATAATAATAAAATTTTGTAAAAAATAAATCAATAGAAAAAAAATACTTACAGGAAAAACGTAATATCAATGGAGTTAATATTTCTTATAAAATTATTGCTCCAAAAACAGGACCAATGTATTCGTGGTTGTTAAGTGATTACATTTCAATATCATCATCAAAAGAAACACTTTTTAATAAATCCTTGAAAGAAATAAGAAATTATGCAGATTCCGTTATTACAAGACTCAGATCAAGATTTTTAATTCTTAGTCAAATGATGGATCTTAGCTATAAAGTAGCTCCACAAGTTATTGCAGCTTGTTGTATAATTCATAACATTTGTGAAAAAGAAGGTGACCCTTTTCTTGAAGAATGGTTAACAGAATGTACAGAACATTTAAGAAAATTTCCACAACCTGATATAAAAGAAGAATGGGAGGAAGCTAATGAAGATGCTTTAGTAGAACGTGATATAATTAGAGATTATGTTACTAGTCATAACACTGGTGTCGATTAATCTTAATTATGATTTAGAAGTTATGAGTATATAACGTAAAGCTATATACTGACCTTAACTTATCTAGTCAAAATTAAAATTTAAAAATTATTATTTTAATATGTTATTATTAAATAATCTTGTCATCGCTATTATTATTTCTAGTCATTTCCAAAAAGTATTGTGTTATTAAAAGTATTGTGTTATTGTGTTATTAATTAAAATGTATTTGAAATTTAAACGAAAATTTCAAAAGTATGTTATATCTATTTATGTGGGTCAAAATGAGAGTAACATAATTACATAAGTTACATATTTCTGATTTTAAAATATTCAACATCAAAATTATAAACAATTAAAAATTAAGAAAAAATATTTTTCAAATTAAATGTTATTAAATGTTTATAAATTTTGTTAACATTTATTTTTATTGTCATGTATAGCATTTATAGTATGGTAAATGATAGTGTACTGAGTCGTTCTGCATTTCTGTTCAGCACTATTTTAGTTTTTAAGTAATACCAGAGGCCTACGCGCAGGAACACTTATGTTTCCTTCTGTAGGAGTTACTTTGTATCCTACTCAATGTAGGAAGTTACGATGTAATGTTTATGCTGGTTAAATAAATACATAAATAAAAGAGGTACTATTTTAGTGCATCAGTAGTAGTTCCAGTTGTAAAGAATTCAAAGATTTCATTAACTCAATTTTTTTAATTGTCTTATGCCACTCTCATTCTGACCTACACATTTAAAGACATATAAAATCAAAGATATATATTTAGCAATTTTTTTAACATGAAAAAATTTCTATATTCGACTGAATTAAATTCGTTATTTACATGTTATTTTTTTTAAACTGCATAGTTTATGAGACTGAAATTTAAACCTTTTTTTGTAATACTACTTATTAAAAAGATTGTAAAAATAATTGACGTATATAAATGCATACAGTCTCGACATGCCGCTGCAATTTTTTATGAACATTTTGTCTCAAATTTGCATTATCTTTTATATAATATTTATATATACTTCTATGATGACTTATTTATTTTATTATTTGTCATATTTTGTGCAATTTATTTTGTGTGTGTACTTTGTGATTGTAGTAGATAAATACATAGATATAGTTACAAGATTTTAAACTTGTACTGTCATTAAAATAAGAACTCTCCAGAAAAAGCTCATGTGAGTTCTCATGTCAAAATCTCACCTGACTTAAAAACCAGAATAGCAGTAAAATATATTTAATAAATTTGTCTGTTTTACGTTTAAATCATGGATCATATTCCTTTTATTATTTCTTCTAAAATGCATGTTAAAGTTGATTTTTCAATACAAATTTTTTTACGAAAGTTCGCATTTGAAATCATAATCAGAACTCCCGTAAGATTTTACACAAAAACTTTTAAAAAATTTTTATTTTATCAATTTTTGTCAAAAAGCGTACCTATAATGTTTTTAGAAGAAATTATAAAAGAAATATTATCTTCTTAACTCCCCAAATGGTAAAACAATCATTAAATTTAATTCTAGCGTCTTTTGGATTTTTAAATTAATTTTGTGAGTTTTTTTTTTACTACAGAGAACCTTTTAAAATTTATAAGAATACAGCACATTTACGTGTTTGTTTTAAGGTAGTTCATCACGTAATGAATTTTTGTTGCTTTGTCTTTTATATTTGATACAACCAGATCAAGTTTATTCGAATGATGGGTGTCTTAAGAAGTAGAAAACCTTTTTTTATGCAAAATTACACAGTATTTGCGCTAATATCAAGAATTAATTATTTTGAAATTTCACTAACACGTGTCGCTTCTTTGCAAATTTTTATTTTACATGTAATCGTATCGATCAAATATATTCACGACATTCACGTGAATTTCGATAAACAATGAGATCTAGCGCCGTTCAGATCGGTTATACAACAATATTGTTTCCGCGAACCTATCTCAAATTTCATAAGGAACAAAATGAGACTTTGATCGATACGATTGCATATCAAATAAAAATTTGCAAAGAAGCGACGTGTTAGTGAAATTTCAAAATAATTAATTGTTGATATTAGCGCCAATACTAC